>CM038678.1:686411988-686546502 GCA_021605205.1 Aegilops longissima | reverse complement strand
ATGAAGAAGCGTGAGTTTCGAACTTACGCTAAGGAGGAAGGACTGCACAAGATGTGGATGATTTTAGTAAGTTGGCACGTTATGCCCCAGATGACGCTACTGATGTAGCTAAGGTGAGAAGTTTCGAAGGACCGAATGATGAGTTAAGCATGCAGTTGATGGTAGCAAGTTTCAATAACTACCAGGAGTTGGTAGATCGTGCCTCATGATTGAAGGAAAGCAGCAGAAATTGAGAACCGCAAGAGGAAGTATGGGCAGGGGAAGTATAACTCTGGAGCCCAGCAGAAGCCCCGTTATACCCCTAAACAGGGAGTTCAGTTTCAGCATACCCATGGAGGAGGTAGTTCGCACAACCATAATGGCACCAAGAATGGGAACGGGAATGGAGGAAGCAATGGACGGAACTGCACCAACCCGCCAACACCATCCAAGGTAGACCTGAGCCACATCACTTGCTTTAAGTGCCGCAAGACTGGGCATTATGCAAACGAATGTCCAGAAGGCCAGAATGGAAATGGCAATGCAAGCTCAGGAAAGAAGCCGAACCCTTTCAATAAAGGACAAGTGAACCACGTTACCATGGAGGAGGTTGAAGCTCAGCCAGATGCAGTAATAGGTAAGTTTCTGGTTAAGTCATTTACTGCAGTTGTTCATTTCGATACTGGTGCATCGCATTCATACATAACAAGGGGATTTGTGGATAAGAACAAATTACCAACCCAAGCCCTTAGGTCACCCATGCTAGTAACCTCACCCGGAGCAGAATACATGGCTAGTATATGGTGTGATCGACTACCATTAAGGGTTGGACACTATGATTTTCCCTCGGACCTAATAGTTCTAGAATCCCAAGGATTGTATGTGATATTAGGCATGGATTGGTTATCGAAGTATGGAGGGAACATAGATTGCGCCACTAAGTCAATTTTGCTTACCACCCCAGAAGGGAGGAGAATCAAGTATGTATCAGGGCATGAGCCGAGGAGAGCACAAGTAAATTCCTTATCAGGAGTTGTGCAGGAAGAAGTACCAGTGGTAAGGGATTACCCGGACGTGTTTCCGAAAGAGTTGCCAGGAATGCCACCGGATAGAGACATTGAGTTTTTGATTGAGCTTTTGCTGTGCATGTGCCCAATATCGGGCGACCATACAGGATGCCCGCATGTGATTTGGCGGAAATCAAGAAGCGATTAAGGAGCTATTGGATAAAGGTTATATACGCCCAAGTTCTTCGCCTTGGGGATCACCCGTACTTTTAGTAGAGAAGAAGGACGGATCATTAAGGATGGTTGTAGACTATCGTGGTTTAAATGAAGTAACGATCAAGAACAAGTACCCACTACCTATGATAAATGATCTGTTTGATCGCTTGCAAGGAGCTAAAGTGTTTTCCAAGATCGATTTGCATCGTGGTACCATCGCTTGAAGATTCGGGAGCAGGACATACCTAAGATAGCATTTACCACGAGATATGGACTGTATGAATATACCGTTATGTCATTTGACTGACTAACGCTACCAGCCTATTTCATGAACCTGATGAACGAAGTGTTTATGGAGTTTTGGATAAGTTCTTCGTGGTGTTCATAGATGATATTTTGGTTTTCTCAAGAATGAAGAAGAACATAAGGAACATTTGCGATTGGTTTTGGAGAAACCGAGGGAACATCGCTATATGCCAAGTTCAGCAAATGTGAGTTTTGGCTAAAGGAAGTTGGATTTCTTGGACATGTTATATCCGGAGAAGGGATAGCAGTTGACCCCACAAAGGTTGAGACCAGAACTAAATGGGAAGCACCAACGACAGCTTGGAGAGATCCGAGTTTCCTTGACTCGCAGGATACTACCAAGATTCATTGAGAATTTCTTAAGGATTGCAAAGCCTATGACGGAATTGCTGAAAAAGGATACCAAGTTCATATGGACCGAGGATTGTGAGGCAAGTTTTCAGGAGTTGAAGAAAAGATTGGTTACCTCACCAAAGGTTAATTTTGCCGATCGTACCAAGGATTATGAGGTGTATTATGCACGCTTCACGCCGAGGACTTGGAGCAGTGCTTATGCAGGAAGGAAGAGTTGTTTCAGATGCTTCACGACAGCTTAAGCCTCATGAGTTGAATTATGCCACACATGATTTGGAGTTAGCAGCACAGCATGCATTGAAGACATGGAGACATTTTCTCATTGGAAATCATTGTGAGGTGTACACGGATCACAAGAGTTTGAAGTACATCTTCACGCAGAAGGAATTAAATCTTATGAGGAGATGGTTGGAGCTTATTAAGGATTATGATATGATATTGCATTATCACCCCGGAAGGCTAACGCTAGAAGCCGACGATTGAGCCGTAAGAGCCACGCCAATACACTAATGGTGGAGGAATACCCAAGGAGTTAGTCAAGACCTTCGAGAGCTATGTTTGGAAATAGTTCCAGAGGCTATGTAGCGGCATTGGAGATTCAGTCTACGTTGATGGACAAAATCGAGAAGCTCAAAAGTCGATAAGGAAGTTGCCTCTATAAAGGAGAAAATGAGCGAAGGAAAAGCTAAGGGATTTCGTGAGGATGAGCACGATACCCTATGGTTTGAGGACCGTGTTTATGTGCCAAATGACCCGGAGATCGGGAAGTTGATTTTGCAAGAAGCACATGATTCACCCTACCGATTCACCCAGAAATACCAAGATGTATTTAGATTTGAAGGAAACGCTCGTGGACCGGAATGAAGAAGGATATTGCGAGTATGTAGCAGTTTGTGATGTATGTCAAAGGGTGAAGGCGAGAACATCGAAGCCAGCAGGATTGTTGCAACCATTGCCAATACCGAATGGAAGTGGATAAACTAGGCATGGATTTCATCACAGGTTTGCCAAAGACTCGCTCAGGCTATGACTCGATTTGGGTTATAGTCGATAGCTTGACGAAGGTAGCTCATTTCATTCCAATCAAGACTACCTATAGCAGTGCTAAGTTGGCAAAGATATACATGACCAGAATTGTGTGTTTACACGGAGTTCCGAGGAGTATCAGACGATAGAGGAACCCAATTTACCTCAAAGTTTTGGAATCAGTTGCACGAAACATTGGGAACCAGGCTGGAATTTAGTACAGCTTTCCACCCACGTAACCGATGGATGACCGAGAGAGTCAATCAGATTTTGGAGGATATCTTTGAGAGCTTGTGCACTAGATTATGGATCTAGTTGGGATGATAACTTGTCGATGCAGAGTTTTCTTATAACAACAGTTACCAAACCAGCTTGAAGATGGCACCTTTCGAGGCTTTGTACGGAAGGAGGTGCAGGACACCGTTATCATGGGACGAAGCTCGAGACCGTCAGTTGTTTGGACCAGATTTGATCAAGGAGTCGAATGAAGGTTGTTGATTCGCGATAGGCTCAAAGTAGCCCAGTCCAGACAGAAAAGCTATGCGGATTCAAAACGCAAGGCGATGGAATATGAAGTTGGAGACAGAGTTTATCTTAGAGTATCCCCACTTCGAGGAGTTAAGCGTTTTGGAGTTAAAGGAAAATTAGCACCACGCTTCGTTGGACCAGATAGGATCTTGCAACGCATGGGAGAAGTTGCTTATAAGCTGGAATTGCGGAGGGACTGTCAGGAGTTCATGATGTATTCCATGTTTCTCAGTGAAGAAATGTCACTCCGAGATAGCAGAGATACCGTTAAGAGATACAAGTACCACTTGAAGCAATTCAATTGAAGGATGATTTGACATATGAGGAGAAACCACCAAGATTCTCGATTATGCCAGCAGAGTTACTCGCAGCAAGGTTATCAAGTTTTGCAAGGTTCAATTGGAGCCACCACACCGAGGATGAAGCCACCTGGGAAAGAGAAGAAGATTTGCTCAAGGACCACCTTCACCTATTTTCTAGTTAACCCGAATCTCGAGGGCGAGATTCATCTTAAGGGGGGTAGGTTTGTAACATCCGAAATTTTCAATTTGGAATGTTATACTTTAATTCATCATGCATTACATATTTTCTTGCATTTTGCCGATCCTAGAAATTTCACACAACTCAAGGACCCTCGGAGAGAGTTGGAGATTTCATTATTTTCATATTTGAGTTTTCTCAAATTTTGAAAATAGGATCATTTGATTTTTATTTATTTTATCTTCAATTATTTCTACTATCAAAATATGAGACAGGGAATAAAATGACTTTCCCAAAATAAAGAAATAATGAAGATTTAATAAAAAAATCAAATAAGATTTTTATTTTTAAGTTTTTCACTCTTTATTTGCCTTAGGGAAAAATGCGTGTTTTCAAAAATTGCATTTTAGGCCCCGTGTTAAAGTTCATTTTGTTCGACTCATTTTTAGGAGTCGGGGAAAAATTTACTTTGTAAATTTCGGAGTTCGTTTAGATTTTATTTTATTCGTTTTTCCGCGCGTGATTTTATTAAAAAATATGCAAGCGCCCCGTCTGGGCCAAGGGCCCAGCCTGCCCAGCCGCTTTCTCCTGTCACAGGCCACACACAGTCAAGGCCGCGCATTGCCGGCCGAGTGGAGGAGGACTCCTCCTCCTCCTCCTTTGCTTGCCCCTCCCCAAGCTACTCCCCCGTTTAAATACCCCTCACCCCTCTCCTCCCCAACTCAGCGCCGCCCGCCGCCGCCACTTCCGCCGCCGCTTGCTTGCGCCGCCGCCCGCCGCCTAGCCGCGCCCGCTGAGCCCCACTGCCGAGGTAGCCGCGCCGCCACCTCCCTCGGTTCGGTTTTTATAAAACCGTTCCGGTTTTTTCGTTGTTCGGTTTTTTGAAACCCTAGATCGGTTTTATTCTTCCGGTTTTGTTGTTTAGCGAAGCGTCACGGACCGCTCGCCTTAACGTAACGTGATCACCGGTTATTCTCGTTAACGAACGTCCGCTCGCTTGACCGCTCGTCGTTTTCTTTAACGGATTTATTCCGCTATTTTCCGATCGCGATTTTAGATCCGATCTTCGCTCTAGTTTATCTTCTCGCCGCTTATCGGAATCGTGATTCAAGCGCCGAGTTTCGCTTTCAAACTGCCGCTCCGACTAATCAACTTAAACAAAGTTTTGCTACTGTAAAATTTGACCTAGTTTCAACTTGCTAGAACCGAGCTGTTTTCTTCCGCCGGATGTTTTCCGTTGTTTTGTTTGATTCGTTTTCTTTTGCAACCAGGGTTCTTAAGGTGAAATTTCTGGTCAGATCTTTTATTCGAGATTTACCCGTGCATTAGATGAGTACTTATTGTATGCTTGTTGTTTGTCTGCGATAGATCATCCGGAGTGCGCCGCTTGTTACTTCGAATCTCTAGGTTTCGCGGATCATCAGCAAGGCAAGTAACACTTTGATCATACTTTCTCATACCCAGTTTTTATGCATTAGATCAATCCTCGAACACTTGCATGATTAGGATCTAATTAAATTGCCGGATGGGAAGTAGTTGAGGTAGTACCTATTACCTGTTTTACTTATGAAACCTTGGGAGTTACTTCTACATTGGCTTATTTATGCCATGCTATGCTCGTAGACGTGGTTTGTGTTTGAGAGTATCCATGACAGATGTGAGATTGTTAAATTAATGGTTTATTTAAGGTGGCAACTTAAACACACATCCTGGGTGGATTGAGGCACCTGGTTTCTATCAGACTTGCCTGTTTTTCTCTGACCGCCACCTGTGCTCAAAGGGATCATAAGATCATTCATGCTAGTAACTTCCATGTGCAGCCACAAGCCATTATGGGCTCTGGCATAGTTGATTAAGTTGTGCGAACTCTTATGGGTAGACTAGTAGATGTAGGGGTTGTAGGTTGGTACGGTCTACCCACAAGTAAGGTGCTAGCGCTTCTGAAAGACTATGTCTCGGTCATCCGTCTCTCAAACACCATGTAGTGCGAGAAACCAAACGGAGGCGATCGAGTCTTGTGGGGAGAAGTGCGCAAACCTCTGCAGAGTGTATAAACTAATCATGATTAGCCGTGTCCCCGGTTATGGACATCTTGAGTATCTAGTACTTGAATATCATGTGAATCTCAACATGTTACTCTAATTAATATTGTTGGGTTTTAATGAGTACTTTTAATTGGGATTGAGGATCTGTCAACCATTCTCAATGTTTAACAACCACCATGATAGTTAAACAAATTTACTCCTTTGCAAGAGGGAAAACTGGCTTTATGCAAAACTATAAATCAGAGCTTTTCCACCAGCCACATATGCATGTAGTATGTGCTTATCATTCATTATTCTCTATGTGTTACATTGCCAGATATTCCATGTGTGACCTGTTTGGCTGCAACTTTCATGTTGCAGACTTTTCGATTTACAGTAAGGTGCTTTAGGTCGTGGTTCTATACTCAGTGATGTTACTGGAGTTGATGGACTCACTTATCTTCCAAGTCTTCCGCTGTTATCGTTATTAGATGGCCTTAAGCCATATTTATTGTAATAAGTCCTCTTTGGGCAACGATGTAGTAAGTGTGGGATTGCTACTCTGTTATAAATCCTTCAAGCATGTGTGGTGTCAAGATTATCGATCCAGTGGATGACACCTGAGCACAGAGACTTGATCCATTCGGGTCGGGTCGCTACACGTAGGGTCCGCATGCTTAACGTTCGATGACGATTTGTACTATGGGTTATGTGATTTGATGTACCGAATGATGTTCGGAGTCCCGGATGAGATCACGGACATAACCAGGAGTCTCAAAATGGTCGAGATGTAAAGATCGAAATATTGGAAGGCTATATTCGGACATCGGAAAGGTTCCGAGTGATCCGGGTATTTTTCGGAGTACCGGAGTGAAAGTGCAACTATCCCCGGGTGGTTTTGGTAATTATTAACAACATATAGCTCATTGAGCTAAAGCTATTTCAAGATAAATATTTCAGGAAAACTCAATGATTGGCATGGCATGGGTTAAGAAAGTGGACCCCTCAAAATGCTAAGGACAAAAGGATTGGGTCGAGCTCAAAGCACAAGCCTCTACATTTTATTTTTAGTGCTCCAAGATCACATTGAGTCCATAGGAAAAGCGAATACTATTAAGAGGGGGTGAGGTGTTGCTTAATGAGTTTCTTGCTCAAAATGCTTAGTGATATGCTCCAAAAACCCTCAACTACTTTCTCATATCCATATATGTCCCAAACCAAAAGTCAAACTCGGCCCCACCGATTTGATCTATCCGCCGCCACCGAGTTCACTTGACATAGTCACTGCCAAAAACCCTAGTCTTTTCGGTCTCACCAATAGGGATCTCGGTCTCACCGAGATGGGATTGTAATCTCTCTGTTTCCCTTCGTAACGTTTCGGTCCAACCGAGATGAGCGATCGGTCCCACCGAGATTGCAATGAAAACTCTCTGTTTCCCCTTCGTAAAGTTTCGGTCCAACTGAGATGAGCGAATCGGTCACACCGAGTTTGCCTGGCCAACTCTCTGGTTAGTCTATTACCAAAATCGGTCTCACCGAGTTTGTGTAATCGGTCTCACTGAGATTACGTTATGCCCTAACCCTAACGCAATCGGTCCCACCGAGTTGACATGTCGGTCCCATCAAAAATCCTAACATTCAAATTTTGAACTAAATCAGTGTGACCGAGTTCTCTGAATCGGTCCCACCGAGTTTGGTAAATTGTGTGTAACGGTTAGATTTTGTGTGGAGGCTATATATACCCCTCCACCCACTCTTCATTCGTGGAGAGAGCCATCAGAACATGCCTACACTTCCAACATACATTTTCTGAGAGAGAACCACCTACACTTGTGTTCAGGTGAAGATATTCCATTCCAACCACATAAATATTGATCTCTAGCCTTCCCCAAGTTGCTTTCCACTCAAATCATCTTTCCACCAAATCCAATCCTTTGAGAGAGAGTTGATTGTTGGGGAGACTATCATTTGAAGCACAAGAGCAAGGACTTCATCATCAACACACCATCTATTACCTCTTGGAGAGTGGTGTCTCCTAGATTGGTTAGGTGTCACTTGGGAGCCTCCGTCAAGATTGTGGAGTTGAACCAAGGAGTTTGTAAGGGCAAGGAGATCGCCTACTTCGTGAAGATCTACCCGAGTGAGGCAAGTCCTTCGTGGGCGACGACCATTGTGGGATATACAAGGTTGCTTCTTCGTGGACCCTTCGTGGGTGGAGCCCTCTGTGGACTCGCGCAACCGTTACCCTTCGTGGGTTGAAGTCTCCATCAACGTGGATGTACGATAGCACCATCTATCGAAACCACGGATAAAAATTTCCGTGTCTACATTGCGTTTGCTCCCTCCAAACTCCTCCCTTTACCTTCATATGCAATTGTTCTACATTCCGCTGCTATACTCTTAGAATTGCATGTGTAGGTTGATTGCTTGACTTGTGCTAAGTTGCTAAAATCTGCCAAGAATTAAAATTGGGAAAAGGCTAGATTTTTATTTGGTCAAGTAGTCTAATCACCCCCCTCTAGACATACTTTCGATACTACAAGTGGTATCAGAGCTTTGGTCTCCATTTGCTTTGATTTCCATAGCTTTTGGTGGTCATAGCCTTGGTTTCACAACCTAGAGAGAGTATGGCCTAGCTAGGAAATTACCACCGAGAGGTCCTTACTTTGATGGTACTAATTTTGCTAGTTGGAAGCATAAGATGAAAATGCATATTCTTGGACATAACCCTGCCTTTTGGGCTATTGTGTGTATTGGCTTGCAAGGCGAATTCTTTGATGGGAGAGAACCGAACCGTGAAGCTACCGCGGAAGAGTTGAAGATGCTGCAATACAATGCTCAAGCTTGTGATATTCTCTTCAACGGATTGTGCTCCAAAGAATTCAACAAAATCAGCCGTCTTGAGAATGCAAAGGAAATTTGGGATACTTTGATTGATATGCACGAAGGTACCAACTCCGTCAAGGAATGCAAATTGGATGTGCTTCAAAGTCCACTTGACAAGTTCAAAATGAAGGATGGTGAAGGTGTTGCTGAAATGTACTCTAGGCCTGCTCTCATCACAAATGAGATTGCCGACTTAGGAAGTGAAGAGATGACCGATAGATTCATCATCAAGAAGATCCTAAGAGCCTTGGATGGAAAATATGATACTGTGTGCACATTGATCCAAATGATGCCCAACTACAAAGATCTCAAGCCAACAGAAGTCATTGGAAGAATTGTTGCTCACAAGATGTCACTCAAGGATAAGGAAGAGCTCCACAACAAGTCAAGTGGTGCTTACAAAGCCTCATGTCATGCTACCACATCATCAAGTGAGAAACAAACCTTCAATGAAGAATAGAGCCTAATGGTGAAGAACTTCAACAAGTTCTACAAGAGTAGAAGCAAGGAAAGATGTTCCAAGTCAAGGTCCTACAATGACAAAAGATCTTCTAGTCATGAGCGTAATTGCTACAATTGTGGAAGACCCGAACACTATTCCAATGAGTGTACGGCTCCCTACAAAAGAGAGAAGATTCTCCCAAAAGAAGGAGTAGGAGAGAAGAATCACCACCAAGAGAGAGAAGGAGTAGAGATGATCGTTATGAACGAAGACCCTCTTGTAGAAGTAAGGATTCAGAGAGGAAGGACAAGTCATCAAGGAGCTACACAAAACAAAGACATCAAGCTCATGTTGGTGAATGGGTATCTGGCTTTGACTCCGACCATCACTCCGAAAGAAGTTATCACTCCGACTCCTAATATGCTCACGATGAAGGTGTTGCCGGAATAACACTTGTGACAACCAAATCCTACGACATATTTGACTCACCAAATGAAGGAATTGGAAGATGCTTTATGGCTAAAGGTCCAAAGTTAACACACCGCGAGTATGTTGATTTCAATAGTGATGAAGATGATTTGCTAGGAGATGATGATTTACTTGTTGACAACTCTAGTTATGAAAACTATGATGAACTTGCTAATGATCATGCTAATCAAGATAAAACGAATGATGATGATAAGAAGAAGATTGAGCATCTAACTAAAGAACTAAACACTCTTAAGTTAGCTCATGAAACTACCTTGGAAGATCATCGAGAACTTTTAAAGATTCATGAGAAGCTACGCTTTGAGAAGCTCAACCTTGAGTAAGAGCATGAGTTCTTAAAAGAAATGTCGGTGTTCTGGGAACAGGGGTCCCCAGACTTGCCTGCCTGCGGCCCACAGCGTGGCCAAGCAGCAGGCCGTACGGCCCATCTTCGTCAACTAGACACCCAAGCCCCTCGCGAGGGTCCAAGCCTCACGAGGCGGACGACGCAAGACCTCCTCTGGAGTGGCCTAGCCAAGCAGGCTCACGAGGAGCGGAGATATCAAGGTGAGGCAAACCTCACGTGGCTCTCGTGACGTGAGCCATGACGAACGGTACCAGGCGGGTGCCAGGATGGCGCCAGTGCGCACAGCGTCCCTATTTCGTCTTTGGTGCTAAGGAGGCCAGCGTAGGCGAAGAGTACCAAGGCATCAGGCAAAGGTTGCCATATTGGTGCAACAAGACCAAGACCAGGAGGACGGCAAGGCGGAGGTCATCGTGGAGCCCAAGACGGCGTCGGCCGAGCTTTCGCAGCGAAGACCGCTTTTGTCAGGATAGCTTGTACTAGCTGCCCCCTTCAAATTTGCCCGCCGTTGTTGGCTCCCTTCCCGCTTGATATTTGGGAAGAGGACCAGGGCCTATATAAGTAGAGCTAGCCACCACAGTAGAGGCATCGAATCCTCACGCCACAAGTTCATACGCACAAGAACACCTAAACCTCAGGAGGCTGTTCTTCCCTTGTACTGTTCATCATCAGCCCAAGAGGCAGTCCACCACCACCACACTGGAGTAAGGTATTACACCACAACGGTGGCCCGAACCAGTATAAACTTCGTGTCTTTCTATGTTGCGAGTTCGTCGAGTTCGTCTGCGAGATCTTAGAGAGCTAGAGCATAGATCGGTAGAAGGGAAAGACTTCACGCGCACCCCAGTGTTCGAACCTTAAGGGTTTGCCGGAACCCCACATCTGACATTTGGCGTGCCAGGTAGGGGTGCACCAGAGCTTCTTCCCCACCAACCAGCTCGCCGACGCTCCACGACCACAATGGCCGGTGACTCGAAGGCCAGTTCCGATTGCTGGGCAGCCTGGCCAGCCCGGGCAGCGCCGCCTGCCCATGAAGATCTCGACCCCGCACTCCAGGCGGCAAGAGCGCCGCCAAATTCCACCGGCGCGGGCAGCATGGCCAAGCGTCGTCCACCCTCACCCCGCGGCAAGTACGGGCCGCTGCAAGAGCAGCAAGCCATGCCGCAGCAATGGCGCCACACTCACTATGGGAGCAAGCAAACTTGCGAGCAGCGCTCACCGTGGCAAGGGAGCTGCTGTGATGCAGGTTGATGGAGAGCGGCTGGGACACGCTGCTTGAGCGTGTTGCCAAGCTGCTGGACGCAGCGGCGTCGGGAGCACTAGCCTTCTGCTATCGACTTCCTCCCCAGGCTACTGCAGGGCCGCGCGGCGAACCTCGCCACGTCCACGCGCCATCCACTACGCCTGGGGGCTTCATCAACATCAGCACGGCCGGCGGCGTAGGGGTCTCCAACTCCCCCATGCCGCCCTCGACAAGCACGAGCGTAAGCGTCGCCCCGCATGGTCTCGACCGGATGCCGTATTGTCATCCCCAGGACGCCGTCATGGACGGAGCAACATGGAGCGTGGGCACCACGGCGAGGTGTTCGGGGTGACGGCCCCGGAGACCTACGTGCCCCTCATGATGGACCAAGGGTACGCACCAGAGGACGACCTCGGCTCATTCACTGGAGAAGATTGGGGAGAGGGGGTGCTAGGAGCCGAAGCCTTCCAAGAACCAACGGAGAACCACAACGATCACGCCGGCAGCGGCAACTACAGGGTACCGCTAGTCTCCCAGGAACAGGCTTATGCTAACCATGGACTATAGATGAATCAGGTTGCAGCGTTGATCGACGACCCAGGCACGGCGGCACCCGTTCCAACAAGGGAGACACGCTGGGGCCACCGAGAGGGAGCCAGGAGCAAGGCCCCTCCCCGCGGCGCGCGACGCCTGACGACACCCGGAGGTAGGCCCTCTGCCAGGGAGGCCTCGACAACCCTTCCCCCGGCAGAGGACCTGTGATTGCCGAGGGAACCGCTGGCGTCCTCTTTCCCTCCTCTTTGTCGTCCTGGTGATCGGTCGGCTCAGAGGAGGTTGAGGGTGGCGCAAGGCGGGGCCCTCGTCTGGAGATATGAAGCCAGGACGGTACCTGTGAAGAAGGTCCAGTGCCTGTGAAGCTCGCCGCCCGTGACACTCTCAAGTAATAATGAGATGGGGCTGTACACGCCCCAGAGTCTCAGGGGTGCCAGCCTCAGGCCCTGGGGCTCCCCCCACGCCTAGTGGCAGCACTTAGCTCCGCGCTGGTGAGAAGACTTGAAGACCAGAAGACTAGACTAGGTGCCGGACGCGGCCTTTTGCTTTGGATCTCTCTCTTTCTGTAGCTTTGCCTTCTGGATTTGGATTTGAGTTGAAGATGAGTTTTATTGATGTGCGCGGGGGGAGCCTTTTCTCGTTTGAGCAATTCCTTGCCTTCTAGATCTCGTTTTGTCTGGGACTCATGTCCGTCGCCTTTCCCTCATGAGCTCCTCGCGAGCGGGACTGCGCGAAGCACACGCACGCCAAGCATGCGCTAACACTGCAACTGGCGCTCACCTCTCGTGGGGCCCCTTCCGACAGGGCGACGAGCTCTGCAAGGTTCTCGGGAACTCGACACATCGCAGCCCAGCCCAAAGCTGGCGCTGACTGAGGTAAACCAAGGCAGAAAACTCGCATCAGGATTAACAAGTGCACGAAGACACAAACTCACATCGCATGGGAAGTAAAAGCTGCAATTTGCATACATGAGGGGATCCCATCTCAAAACGCTCTTACAAGTTTCCAAGGGCCACGCCCGAGTTTTTGCGCAGGAAGAATTGACAGGAGAACAAGGGATCAGCCAGAAATGTCGCTGGCTGCGTCACCTGCGGACACGTCACTCGCGTCTTCGTCGTCTTCATCGGCATCATCCCCGCCATCGGCGACGCCCCCGTCGTCATCATCGACCACGTCGCCTCCGTCTGTGATGACCACCACCGCATCATCCTCCAAAGCGAAGGCCCTGACCAACATGTCCACAGTGTCCTCAACCCAGCGCGCTAGGTCGCCCCTGGCAGCCGTGGGTACGGGGGCGATGGCGGCGTCAAAGTCAAAGTTGGGGCCGGCATTCAGGATGTGGCTAAAGATGCGCGAGAAGGCGTGCTCGAGCGAGCCATGCCCCCTTTCCTCCACAAGCTGGCGGGCTCTGGAATATCGAGCCTCCAGGCGCGTCACCACCTCGGTGAAGAAGGTCAGGTGGCTGGCATAATCATTTGAGTGAGGGGTCGGCGCCTCCACGTCGCAGATATGTCCCAGGGTGATATTGGCCCTGTTCCGGAGATCCTGAAGCATAGGGGAATGCTCGCGCTCCAGCGTTCGATGTTGGAGCACCTCCTCCGTGTTTTGCCTCGCGATGGCTTCTGCGTCATCAACCCGCCTCCGGAGGGAATGCAACTCGGCGTGGGCGGAGGCCAAGTCCGACTGCGCCGTGACCAGGGCGGCGGCCGTGGCTTCCGCCTGCCTCTTCGCCTCGTCCAACCTGGGCCTGAGGGCAGCGGCCCTGCCCTCAGCTTCCACGCCCGCAAGTTTCAGCTTCAGGTCGTACCTGCCCTCTAGGTCCGCGCGAATCTTGGCCACCCGGCGGTTCATCTCCTCCTCGACTCCAACCTCGCGAGCCTCGACGGCGTCTTCTGCTTGGGCAACCTGACGCTCCCTCGTCTCCAGTTGCTCGAGCTCGTGGCTGCGCTCCATGGCCTCCAGGGCCAGCGCCTCCTCGCGCTTCCGAACCTCCTCTTCCTCCACGGGCGTCTCCCTCAGCGACGCAGGAGCGGCCCTGCGCGCCTCCACCTGCTGCTCAAGAGACGCGCTCCAGGCCTGAAGCTCCCATGCGTGTTTCTCCGTGGCCTCGCGAAGGTGATCAGCCTCGCGAGCCTCTTCCAAGGCTCGAGAGCGGGCTTCGTGGGAGACCTTGAGAGACGCCTCGGCCTTCGCGTTCTCAAGGTCACGTTGATAGCGGCCGAGGTTGATGGCCACCTTCAGCTTGCGCCGCTCCTCCGCCAACCGGAGTCCTTCAGCCTCAAGACGCGAATCGACGCTCGCGAGCTCTTCACCAAGTCGGCCCATCGCATTCATCGCCTCCTGGAAGAGCTCATGGCGAACCACGCTCCGGCCGCGCTCAAGCTCGAACACTCGGCCCTATTTGTCCCCCACCTCGGGTGCTGTGGGCGGGGCGCCAAGCGGCGCGCCACCCCTCGGCAGGGGGCTGGGGGCTGGCGCCTCACCCGACACCAGCCCGTCCTTGCGAGAAGCCAAGCCGGCTGGGGCTCACTGCTTGAAGAGGAGCCCAGGATCGAAGCCAACAAATTGTCGTCAAAGACCAGCGGGGGAGTCTTAGGCACGCCTGCCAGGCTCCACGCCAGACCAAGGGGGAGGGGCGACAAGGCTGCAGGTTCAGCGTGCCAGGAAAGCAGGAGTGCCCCTTCGACCAGCCTTCCTCCAGGAGCAACCAACGGACCCGGAGCGCTCGTGGCCAGCGGGAGAGTTAAGGAAGAAGAAGGCCGCTTCTCAGGAGGCGCGGCCGCCTCGATGGAAGGAGCCCTGAAGAGCTAACGTCAGGAGACGAAAAAACAGTACACAAGGAGCCACAGCGGTACGATACTTACACGTCAACGGCGATGTACTTCCTTCGCTTCAGCGGTCCAAAGATGTTGCTGCCGCCGGGAGATCCATTCCTCTTGCGGAGCTCCTCGAAGTCCACACAAAAACGACCGAAACGCTGGACGTGACGGCCGGTGCGCAGCGGGGCCGAAGAAGAGCTCGGAAGAATATCTTCAGGGGTGCCCAGTCACAGCAAACAGCCAGGCACCATTTCACCACGACCTCCCGAGGCTCCTGGAGCCTTAGCCTCGGGAGTCGCATGCAGCATCTCCTCAGCAACTGGCGCCTCAGGAGGGGAGTGGCATGCTCCTGAGGACGACACCCCAGGATCACCACTCAACACGTGCTCCTCAACACTCGGGTCACCGGCCTCCGCTAGGGCTCGCCCACCTGCACCGTCACCTGGGGCGGGCTCAACATCAGGGGCAAGGAAGGGAACCACAACGACGGGGTTCTCGCGAGGCCCCTCCAGGCCGTCCGGCCGCGGCCCCCACTCATCAAAGAGAGGCATGTTCTTCACAAATTCATCCTTGTTCTTACAGCGGTATAGCAAACAGTTCTTCCCAGGTAGTTCGGCCGGCAGAAAGACACCCGTCAGGACCTTGAGCACTGTTCGCCGCGTCCCAAGGAGGAGCCCGGACTCGTGAAACCTCATGCAGTCCTGGCTGCTGAGCAAGGTCCACATTGGGCGAGAATGGCACTGAAGCGGAGAGACCCTGCGTTGGACGAATTCCTTCACCACCATCGGTGCAGTTACACCGCGATCTTTCAGCAACCTCAACCTGAGCCAGACGTGGGCAAGGCCGGGGCTCGCAAGCCGCTGATGGCTCCAGCCGGAGTTAGGAACAGCAGGCCCCAACGGAGCTTGATCCAGAGGACTGAGCACACTGGCATCAACGAACACCCATCGTATCCGGAACTCGCTCGTGGGTGGAGGAAGCTCGAAGTCGATCCCCTCGCCCGCCGTAGCAGCCACGGCCTGGAAGCTCATGCACCCCGAACATTGTTGAGGGTCAGCTAGATGCAATGAGAAGAAGTGACGGAGGAGGGCCACCGAAGGAGCTATGCCCACCATGGCTTCGCACACGAAGGCAAAGACAGCAAGGAGAGTCACAGACTGAGGGTCGAGATGCAGCATGTGGATCTGATAATGCTCAAGCACCGCATTGAAGAAGGCAGAGAAGGGAGGAATCAGGCCCGCCCAGAGGGCATCTATGAGGATTGGTACCTCAGTGGCCGTCTGAGCCGTGCGAGTACGAGACGTGGGCTAGGCCACCGTCTCCCCCCACTCATTGAAGCTGGAAGCAAGCATCGGGCGCACCTTGCCCATGGCCTCGTCGTTGAGCACCCGAGACCAGCCGAGCGCTGGACGGAGGCGCAGCCGGTGGAGACAGAGGTCTTTTCCCCTTCTCAGCCTGTTTCGGCGCCATGGCGATGGAGTAAACATAGCACAAGTCAGATTGGAAAAGAGAAGCAGAGTCACAAGGAAGCAAGGGAATTGGGGAAGCAAGGCGCAGAAGGCAGAGGAATCACTGTGTAGGCCCCGGGGCCGCATAGCCAGGCGGATTCGAAGGCAGCATGGGGAAGCGGAGACGCCCACGTCCAATCAGCCGCCACACGTCGACCAAGGCCACATGCTTTTGGGGCCCGCGGTGCATCGAACTTGACCCTTGGCTTGCTGTGAAGCCAAGCCCGAGCGCACCTTGGGCCCGGGGGCTACTGTCGGCGTTTTGGGAACGGGGGTCCCCAGACTTGCCTGCCTGCGGCCCACAACGTGGCCAAACAGCAGGCCGTACGGCCCATCTTCGTCAACAAGACACCCAAGACCCTCGCGAGGGTCCAAGCCTCGCGAGGCGGGCGACGCAAGACCTCCTCTGGAGTGGCCTAGCCAAGCAGGCTCACGAGGAGCGGAGATATCAAGGTGAGGCAAACCTCACGAGGCTCTCGTGACGTGAGCCATGATGAACGGTACCAGGCGGGTGCCAGGCTAGCGCCAGTGCGCGCAACGTCCCTATTTCCTGTTTGGTGCTGAGGAGGCCAGCGCAGGCGAAGAGTACCAAGGTATCAGGCAAAGGTTGCCATATTGGTGCAACTAGACCAAGACCAGGAGGACGGCAAGGCAGAGGTCATCGTGGAGCCCAAGAAGGCGTCACCCCGGAGCTTTTCGCAGGCGAAGACCGCTTTTGTTAGGATAGCTTGGACTAGTTGTCCCCCTTCAAATTTGCGCGCCGTTGTTGGCTCCCTTCCCGCTTGATATTTGGGAAGAGGACCAGGGCCTATATAAGTAGAGCTAGCCACCACAGTAGAGGCATCGAATCCTCACGCCACAAGTTCATACGCACAAGAACACCGAACCTCAGAGGCTGTTCTTCCTTGTACTGTTCATCATCAGCCCAAGAGGCAATCCACCACCACCACACCGAGTAGGGTATTACACCACAACGGTGGCGGAACCGAGATAAACTTCGTGTCTTTCTGTGTTATGAGTTAAATCGAAGTTCGCTCGAGATCTTAGCGAGCTAGAGCATAGATCGGTAGAAGGGAAAGACTTCGCGCGCACCCCAGTTTTCGAACCTTAAGGGTTTGCCGGAACCCCACATCTGACAATCAATTAATGACGATCTTCGCAAGAAAAGTTCATCTTACATTGCCAAGCGTTTACTCTTGTCTACTTACATGCCACAAGTTAAATCTAGCAACAAGAACAAGAAAGATTCTTCCTCTAGTAGTAACAACAATCATGCAAAATCCAATATTGTTTCTTCTAGTAGTTCTCTTGATTCCACTAATGATTCTCTTAGCCAAGTTACACTTGAGCAAGAAAATAGAATATTGAAGGGAATTATAGAGAAAGGTGTTTACAAGAGTCTCGCCGGAAGTAAGCAATTTGAGGAAATTGTGCGCAAGCAAGGAAGACACCGGAAGAATCAAGGTGTTGGTTTTGAACGAAAGTTCAATGCCAATGGAGTTGAGTGGGAAGAAGATCAATACCCCAAGACGAAGTTTATTCCTCAAAAAGAAAAGTATGATCCTACTTCTTTGCAAGGAACACAAGCTCAAGATGATCTTCCACCACAAGACCACAAGCAAAAAGTCAAGGACAAGCTTCAAGAGGAGATTTATGCATTTGAAGAAGCTCCTAAGGCCTTGGTCAAGTGGGTTCCCAAGACTACATCAAGTTCTAATTCATCAAGTACGACTACAACTCCAAGGATTCCCATCAAGATGGTGTGGATCCCGAAGAAGAAGAACTAGAGAGTTCTTGAGGGTGACTCCGCCAACATACTTCACTCTTATCATTTTGGCAATGACAAGTGCAAACAACTTCCATATCTTGCACTAGTTCAAGGAGTCACAAAACCTCTTGTTGGTAAGACAAGGGACAAGGTAACCTAATGCTTTCATGGACATCATCTTGTGTGAATATCACTCTATGTCTATGGATATCCTCGCTTGTTCCTTTGGGACTAACCCGTGTAGGCATTGAAAGTGCAACTCACTCTAATGGAATGCTCCGAATGATCTACGCAACATTGAGCGTCCACATCTCCAACACCTACATGAAGTCATCATCGACAAAACCCAAGGTTAGTTCATCCCTCTTAGGGGGGATATCACATCTAGGGGGAGCTTTACTCTAATAAATTGAGCTAAAGCAACTCTAATGGTGTGAGCACAACAATTCTTTATGTAAAAGTGGTAACCCCACTTGTGCTTAAACGATGAGTATGACCTATGATCAAATGTTCTCATTTGACTCCTAAGTGAATATACTCATATATAGATGACCTAGTCATCGCCAAATTGCTTGATAGATGCTAGAGTGTCTGTGCATGTTTTGTCACATATTTCATTTGTCATTTTATTATGTGAGCATGTTGGATGCATATTTTACTCATTCGAGGACATCCATTTGTTGCTTTGTTTGTTTGGCGTTTTCTCTTTTGCAAAACGGATGGACAAGAATGCCTAAGAACTCCCTCTAGCTATCTATGCTTTTCTCATCTCAAACTCTATTCATGCTACATCACAAAGTTTGATCAAGTCAGATTCGAACCACTCTGTGTGAGGAGCACTCGGAGTCCATGATTCGTAATAGACTTAAACTTCCAAAACCTCTTTGTGCATTTCGGTCTGACCAATTCACCCTTTTGGGTCATACCGGGATCACTAAGTTGATCTAGGTTTTCAATCTCGGTGCAACCGATTAGAACTTTTTGGTCACACCAAGTTGTAGTAACTGCTCACAGTTTTGCATATCGGTGCCACAGAGTTGTCCCACTCGGTCACACCGACAGGGTCAGGTTATATATACTGACGGGTCAAATTTTGGAATTTTTTCCAAAACCTTTCACCCGCGCGTGACCTGCTCTGCCTCCTCGGGTCTCCGGATCGTCTTCTCGCCGCCAGTGACCTCCCGCCGCTGGTCTCCGCCGCCGTCAACGACAATCTGCCCCGCCGTTGCTGCCGTAGCAAGTTCACCGCCGAATTAGGGTATGAACTTGATCCTCGGTGCTATTCCTTAACTCCGATTCATAGCACATTGCTTTGCTATGATTCTTGCCACGTAGGAAATCATCCTGTCCAACAAAAACTTCCTTAGGTCTAGATTGATTCGAAAATTTTAGGGTTAGCTTTCTGCAGAACTCATCTCGGATCGACCAAAATGTAGAAATCGGTCTCACCGATTCGGCTTAGGCCATTGCACATGCGCTTTTCGGTCTGACCGAAACGTGCAAATCGGTGTGACCGATTTCAAGATTCGTTGAAACCCTAGCAATCTCGGTGCCACCGAATTATGACTCGGCCCAACCGAGTTCACTAGTTTAGGTTCCAAGTGTTGCTTCGGTATCACCGAGTTTGTCAATTCGGTAGCTCCGAGATCACTTCTGTAGAGAACTAAAACTAAGTTTTTTGACTCAATTGTTTTGCAAAACCTCTGTACTTTGTGATGCTCATCTACTCTACCTGATCTACAACCTATTCACAGGGTCTGCTGACAGTTTTCCTGAAGATGTCTGATCAAAGTGACAGCCAGAACAAGTCTGGAGAGCAGGTTCAAATGCGTGAGGGCACTAGTCCCTCAAGCAGCTATGATGAGGGCAGCAGGAGCACACCCAGTAACTTGCCAAAGGCAGCCACCAGGACAAGGAAGAAGAGAACCTCAGATTCTGAGGATGAGGATTATGTGGCTGTTGAGGATGAGGCCACTTCAAGGAAAAAGGTGCTGAAAAAGGAGTATGGCACAACTGCTGCAAGTAAGCCTGGAATGAAAACAAAGGCTCCAGCAAGAAGAGTGCCAATGTCAAAGTCAAGGAAGGTTGCAACAGGTGAAACTATGAAGTTGACCATTGAATCTTAAGAAGAGGCAGCTTGCGAGGACAAGAAGAAGAAGAGGGCAAGAACCACTACTGCCAGAGTTCTTCGCAAGCCCTCAATGAAGAGAGATTCTGAAGGAAAAAGGAAGAGGAAGAGGATGCTGCACCAGCACCCAAAGCTCAGAAGCTTATGGGAGATGCAATCAGATCAGGGGCTGCTCCATCAAAGCCCAAGTCTGCTCCCAAAGCTCAAACTCAGAAGCCCCCAAAACCCAAGAGGAGCACCAGAAGTGTACCAGCTGAAGAAAAGAACAAGGCCCCAGTGCCTGAAGCTGAAGAAGAAGAAGGAGATGATTCACTTGTTTTGAGGAAGTTGAAGCCCAAGATTCCAGATCACAATGATGCTAATCCAGTGGCTGAAGACATGCGCATCAGAAAAGATGCTGGACTGAGACTGTGGAGACAGTCTGATCCTTATGTTGTGAGGAGGAGGACAACATTTGATTACAGGTTCCACACAAAAGAATAGCAAGATTTCTATGAGACTATCCTTCTTGACAAGAAGCCCATTGTCTGTGACATGAGATGGGTTGATTGGGAATTCATCAAAGAGAATGAAGATCACTTTCCAGGAGTTTATGACAGCTTCAAATCATGTGGAGTTGATAAATTTGTGGCTCAGAAGCTCACAAAATGGAATGATGAGCTGATCATGCAGTTTTACTCCACTGATCACTTTTACCCAGATGGGAAGATAGTTTGGATGTCATAAGGTACTAGGTACCAATCCACAGTTGAAGAATGGGCCAAGCTAATCAATGCCCCTGAAGAACATGAAGATGACTTGGATGTGTATGCCACCAAGAAAAAATACCACAACACTATGGCACACATGTATAGAGAGATCCCAGATAAAGCTTTGGAGACTCACAAGCTTGGATCTGTACACTTCTTGTTGTCTGGTCTGCCTACCATCAACTGGATCCTTAGGCACACATTGCTACCCAAGTCTGGATATCACAAAATGATCAGAGGCCATGCTATCAATTTGCTACTCTTGTTTGATGTGCCTCAGAAGTTCAAGGTTATGAGTTTGATTGTAGAAACAATCAAGAGGATAGCTGATGATCAGAAGAGAAGCTGTGGGTATGCTCCAACACATTCAGGAGCTCATCAACTCCAAGATGGGCACAGGAACATATCTGTTGGACAAGGAGCACCTTCCTTTGCATCCTGATTTTGAAGACAACACTCTCGTGATGAATGAGGAAGACCCCACATCTGTTCAAGCACAGGAGAAGAGAGCCAAAGCAAAGGCTGAGAAAGCTGCCAAGATGCCAAGTGTTGAAGAGGCATCTCAAGTTTTCTTGAAGAGCAAGCAAGATCAACTTGCATATCTGATCCAGTCGACACTGAGAATTGAGAAGGGCTTGGCCACCCTGACTCAAAACCAGGAGAGCTTGGAGAGGATCATAGAAACCAAATTTTATGATCTTTATCTGAAGGTAACTGAGATTCAAACAGTAGTTGAGCAGCTTCAGGAGGAAGCAGAAGAAAAGAAAGGCAAGGCAACTACTGATGCATTTGAGAGAGTGCCTAGAGGACAGAGGTCTGCTGCAGTACCAGTGAGAGATTCTAGAGCTACAACATCAGCACCAGCAGCTACAGCTCCAGTGCCACCTCCAGCAGCCACTCCACCAGCTCCAACTACATCAACGGATGCCTTCGTCCTTGGAGTTCTCTCTACACCACCTCCCGAAGACCAAGCCTGAGAGACGTTTAGCACTAAGCATTTTTGAACTTTTTGTTAACTTGTCGCCAAAGGGGAGAAAAATGTATAGATCATAGGCTTCGATAGAGAGTGTTGCTTTTTATCTCTCTTGCTATTTTGGTTGAACTTCTCGATTGTGTGCTTGTGTGAGATACTTTATGTCCTTGTGAGATACTTGCCTGATCATGTGTTTGATCATATGCTACCTTAATGCTTGTTGGATGATATTATGTCTCATATACTTATATGATCATTCACTTGCTTGGTGATGAGTGCACGGTTTTAAGTTATATCATTTTGAGCGCTCCACACCAAGATGTATGTGGCATGGAAGAGTAACCCATGATCCTTATCGATTGTGCATTTGCATTCAAAAGCAAATTTCTAAATAATGCACAAATTTAAGGGGAGCTCTTGCTTATCACATACTTCTCAAAGCGACGATGTTTTTCAATCTTATGATCATTTGTCGAAGCTTTGATCTATATGTTGTCATCAATTACCAAAGAGGGGGAGATTGAAAGTGCAACTATCCCTGGGTGGTTTTGGTAATTATTAACAACATATAGCTCATTGAGCTAATGCTATTTCAAGATAAATATTTCAGGAAAGCTCAATGATTGGCATGGCAAGGGTTAAGAAAGTGGACCCCTTAAAATGCTAAGGACAAAAGGATTGGCTCAAGCTCAAAGCACAAGACTCTACATTTTATTTTTAGTGATCCAAGATCACATTGGGTCCATAGGAAAAGCCAATACTATTAAGAGGAGGTGAGGTGTTGCTTAATGAGTTTCTTGCTCAAAATGCTTAGTGATATGCTACAAAAACCCTCAACTACTTTCTCATATCCACATATGTCCCAAACCAAAAGTCAAACTCGGCCCCACTGATTTGATCTATCCGACGCCACCGAGTTCACTTGACATAGCCACTACCACAAACCCTAGTCTTTTCGGTCTCACCGATAGGGATCTCGGTCTCACCGAGGTGAGATTATAATCTCTCTGTTTCCCTTCATAACGTTTCGGTCCAACCGAGATGAGCAATCGGTCCCACCGAGATTGCAATGAAAACTCTCTATTTCCCCTTCGTAACGTTTCGATCCAACCGAGATGAGCGAATCGGTCCCACCGAGTTTGCCTGACCAACTCTCTGGTTAGTCTATTACCAAAATCGGTCTCACCGAGTTTGTGTAATCGGTCTCACCGAGATTATGTTATGCCCTAACCCTAACGCAATCGGTCCCACCGAGTTGACATGTCGGTCCCACCAAAAATCCTAACGTTCAAATTTTGAACTAAATCGGTGTGACCGAGTTCTCTGAATCGGTCCCACCGAGTTTGGTAAATTGTGTGTAACAGTTAGATTTTGTGTGGAGGCTATATATACCCCTCCACCCACTCTTCATTCATGGAGAGAGCCATCAGAGCATGCCTATACTTCCAACATACATTTTCTGAGAGAGAACCACCTACACTTGTGTTGAGGTCAAGATATTCCATTCCAACCACATAAATATTGATCTCTAGCCTTCCCCAAGTTGCTTTCCACTCAAATCATCTTTCCACCAAATCCAATCCTATTAGAGAGAGTTGAGTGTTAGGGAGACTATCATTTGAAGCACAAGAGCAAGGAGTTCATCATCAACACACCATCTATTACTTCTTGGAGAGTGGTGTCTCCTAGATTGGTTAGGTGTCACATGGGAGCCTCTGTCAAGATTGTGGAGTTGAACCAAGGAGTTTGTAAGGGCAAGGAGATCGCCTACTTCGTGAAGATCTACCCGAGTGAGGCAAGTCCTTCGTGGGCGACGACCATGGTGGGATAGACAAGGTTGCTTCTTCGTGGACCCTTCATGGGTGGAGCCCTCCGTGGACTCGCGCAACCGTTACCCTTCGTGGGTTGAAGTCTCCATCAACGTGGATGTACGATAGCACCACCTATCGGAACCACGGATAAAAATTTCCGTGTCTACATTGTGTTTGCTCCCTCCAAACTCCTCCCTTTACCTTCATATGCAATTGTTCTACATTCCGCTACTATACTCTTAGAATTGCATGTGTAGGTTGATTGCTTGACTTGTGCTAAGTTGCTAAAATCTGCCAAGAATTAAAATTGGAAAAAGGCTAGATTTTTATTTGGTCAAGTAGTCTAATCACCCCCCTCTAGACATACTTTCGATCCTACACGGAGAGTTACGAGAATTCCCCGGGGGAAGTAGTGGGCCTGTGTGGGCCATACAAGAAAGGGGAGAAGGGCCTCAAGGGGTGGCCGCGGCCCCCCCCCATGGCAAGTTTGAATTGTTCTAGGGAGGGGGCGGCGCCCCCCTCTCTTTCCTTCTCCCTCTCCTACTCCTTCCCTCTCTCCCCTCTTGGAAAAGGAAGGGGACTCCAACTAGGATTGGGAATCCTAGTTGGACTCCCCCTATAGGCGTGCCTCTCCTAGGTCGGCCTCCTCTTCCTCCATCCTTTATATACGTGGCCAAGGGGGCACCCCAAGACACACAAGTTGATCTTTTAGCCGTGTGCGGTGCCCCTTTCCACAGTTTTACACCTCGGTCATATTGTCGTAGTGCTTAGGCAAAGCCATGCGCCGTTAACTTCATCATCACCATCACCACGCCGTCGTGCTGACGAAACTCTCCCTCGGCCTCAACTGGATCAAGAGTTCGAGGGACGTCACCGAGCTGAACGTGTGCGGATCGCGGAGGTGCCGTGCGTTTGGTACTTGGATCGGTTGGATGGCGAAGACGTTCGACTACATCAACCGCGTTACTAAACGCTTCCGCTTTCGGTCTATGAGGGTACATAGACACACTCTCCCCACTCGTTGCTATGCTTCTCCTAGATAGATCTTGCGTGATCGTAGGCAATTTTTTTGAAATACTACATTCCCCAACAGTGGCCTCCGAGCCAGGTCTATGCGTAGATGTTATATGCACGAGTAGAACACAAAGAGTTGTGGGCGATAATAGTCATACTGCTTACCAGCATGTCATACTTTGATTCAGCGGTATTGTTGGATGAAGCGGCTCAGACCAACATTATGCGTACGCTTACGCGAGACTGGTTCTACTGACGTGCTTTGCACACAGGTGGCTAGGGGGTGTCTGTTTCTCCAACTTTAGTTGAATCGAGTGTGACTATGGCCGGTCCTTGTTGAAGGTTAAAACAACAAACTTAATGAAAAATCGTTGTGGTTTTGATGCGTAGGTAAGAACGGTTCTTGCTAAAGCCCGTAGCAGCCATGTAAAACTTGCAACAACAAAGTAGAGGACGACTAACTTGTTTTTGCAAGGCTGTGATGTGATATGGTCAAGACGTGATGAGATATAAATTGTTGTATGAGATGTTCATGTTTTGTTAAAGTTATCGGCAACTGGCAGGAGCCTTATGGTTGTCTCTTTATCAATATGTAGGAGCCATATAATTGCTTTACTTTATCGCTATGCGATAGCTATAGTTGCAAAAGCAATAGTTGGCGAGACGACCATGTGACGAAAAGTTGATAAAGATCAAGATGATGGAGATCATGGTGTCATGCCGGTAACAATGAAGATCATGATGGTACTTTAGAGATGGTGATCAAAGGCACAAGATGATGATGGCCATATCATGTCACATATTTTGATTGCATGTGATGTTTATCTTTTATGCATCTTATTTTTGCTTAGTATGACGGTAGCATTATGAGAAGACCCCTTACTAAAATTTCAAGGTATAAGTGTACTCCCTGAGTATGCTCCATTGCGACAGTTCTTCATGCTGAGACACCACGTGATGATCGGGTGTGATAAGCTCTACATGCACATACAACGGGTGCAAGCCAGTTTTGCACACGCAGAATACTCGAGTTAAACTTGACGAGCCTAGTATATGCAGATATGGCCTCGGAACACTGAGACCGAAAGGTCGAGCGTGAATCATATAGTAGATATGATCAACATAGTGATGTTCACCATTGAAAGCTACTCCATCTCACGTGATGATCGGACATGGTTTAGTTGATATGGATCACGTGATGATTTAGATGACTAGAGGGATGTCGATCTAAGTGGGAGTTCTTAAGTAATATGATTAATTGAACTTAAATTTATCATGAACTTAGTCCTGATAGTATTTGCATATCTATGTTGTAGATCAATTGCTCGCGTATAGGTTCCCCGTTTTATTTATGATATGTTCCTAGAGAAAACTAAGTTGAAACTTGGTAGTGGCAATGATGCGAAGTAGGTCCGTGATCTGAGGATTATCCTCATTGCTGCACAGAAGAATTATGTCCTTGATGCACCGCTAGGTGACAGAACTATTGCAGGAGCAGATGCAGACGCTATGAACATTTGGCAAAGCTCGGTATGATGACTACTTGATAGTTTAGTGCACCATGCTTTATGGCTTAGAACCAGGACTTCAAAAATGTTTTGAACGCCACAGAGCATATAAGATGTTCCAAGAGCTGAAATTGGTATTTCAGACTCATGCCCGAGTCAAGAGGTATGAGACATTTGACAAGTACTTTGCCTTCAAGATGGAGGAGAATAGCTCAACCAGTGAGAATGTGCTCAGATTGTCTGAGTACTACAATCGCTTGAATCAAGTGGGAGTTAATCTTCCAGATAAAATAGTGATTGGCAGAGTTCTCTAGTCACTATCACCAAGTTAGTGGAACTTCGTGATGAACTATAATATGCAAGGGATGACGAAAACTATTCCCAAGCTCTTTGTGATGCCGAAATCGACGAAGGTAGAAATCAAGAAAAGCATCAAATGTTGATGGTTGACAAGACCACTAGTTTCAAGTAAAAGGGCAAGGGAAAGAAAGGGAACTTCAAGAAGAATGGCAAGCAAGTTGCCACTCCATGAAGAAGCCCAAAGCTAGACCCAAGCACAGGAGTGCTTCTCTTGCAAAGGAAATGGTCTTTGGAAGTGGAACTACCCTAGATACTTGGCGGATAAGAAGGATGGCAAAGTGAACAAAGGTATATTTGATATACATGTTATTGATGTGTACTTTACTAGTGTTTATAGCAACCCCTCAGTATTTGATACTGGTTCAGTTGCTAAGATTACTAACTCGAAACGGGACTTGCAAAATAAACAGAGACTAGTTAAGGGCGAGGTGATGATGTGAGTTGGAAGTGATTCCAAAGTTGATAAGATCACCATCGCACACTCACTTTACCTTTAGGATTAGTGTTAAACCTAAAATAAAAGTTATTTGGTGTTTGCGTTGAGCATGAATATGATTGGATCATGTTTATTGTAATACGCTTATTCATTTAAGTCAAAGAATAATTGTTGTTCTATTTATATGAATAAAACCTTCTATCACTACAAAAAAAGACACATCTGTGACATTTTGGGCCGAACGAAATTTTTTGTGTCATACTTATGACACTTCTATGACGATAATTGTGACAAAACACAGTATCATCATAGATGTGGTGGGCTCCTACTTCCGTGACAAAAGATCTTGACAAAAAATGGGCTTTACATCCTGGGCGGGCCGGAGACGCGGCTGCATGACATTCTTTGGGCCGTCCATGACGGAAAAAACCGTGGTAGAAGCGAGGGCGAAGGAAATATCGGGGAGTTCCCGGTTACGGTGGATGGTCGGGGGCCGAGCTGTTGGGTAACGTAGTAATTTCAAAAAATTTCCTACGTACACGCAAGACCATGGTGATGGCATAGCAACGAGAGGGGAGAGTGTACGTCCACGCCCTCGTGAGACCGAAAGCGAAGCGTTATAACAACGCGGTTGATGTAGTCGTGACGTCTTCACGATCCGACCGATCCAAGCACCGAGCGCACGGCACCTCCGAGTTACGCACACGTTCAGCTCGATGGCGATCCCGGACTCCGATCCAGCAAAGTGTCGGGATGAGTTCCGTCGACCGACGGCGTGGGACGATGATGATGCTCCACCGACGCAGGGCTTCGCCTAAGCTCGCGACGATATGACTTCTCCGGCGCAGGGCTTCGCCTAAGCTCCGTGACGATATGACCGAAGTGGAATATGGTGGAGGGGGGCACCGCACATGGCTAAGGAACGATCCGTAGATCAACTTGTGTGTTCTAGGGTGCCCCCTGCCCCCGTATATAAAGGAGCCAAGGGGGAGGGGGCCGGCCGGCCAAGAGGAGGCGCGCCAGGGAGTCCTACTCCCTCCGGGAGTAGGATTCCTAGTCCTAGTAGGACTAGGGGAAGGGGGGAGGCGCGCGGCCACCTAGGGCTGGTCCTTTCTCCTTTCCACCAAGGCCCACTATGGCCCATACAGTTCCCGGGGGGTTCCGGTAACCTCCCGGTACTCCGGTAAATTCCCGATTTCACTCGGAACATTTCCGATGTCCAAATGTAGGCTTCCAATATATCAATCTTTATGTCTCGACCATTTCGAGACTCCTCGTCATGTCCGTGATCTCATCCGGGACTCCGAACAACCTTCGGTACATCAATACTTATAAATTCATAATGAACTGTCATCGAAACGTTAAGCGTGCGGACCCTACGGGTTCGAGAACTATGTAGACATGACCTAGAACCATTCTCGGTCAATAACCAATAGCGGAACCTGGATGCCCATATTGGTTCCTACATATTCTACGAAGATCTTTATCGGTCAAACCGCATAACGATATACGTTGTTCCTTTTGTCATCGGTATGTTACTTACCCGAGATTCGATCGTCGGTATCCAATACCTAGTTCAATCTTGTTACCGGTAAGTCTCTTTACTCGTTCCGTGATACATCATCTCACAACTAACTCATTAGTTGCAATGCTTGCAAGGCTTATGTGATGTGTATTACCGAGAAGGCCCAGAGATACCTCTCCGACAATCGGAGTGACAAAACCTAATCTCGATTCATGCCAACTCAACATATACTTTTGGAGACACCAGAGTACCTTTATAATCACCCATTTCGTTGTGACGTTTGGTAGCACACAAAGTGTTCCTCCGTAAACGGAGTTGCATAATCTCATAGTTGCAGGAACTTTGTATAAGTCATGAAGAAAGCATAAGCAACATACTAAGCGATCAAGTGCTAAGCTAACGGAATGGGTCATGTCAATCACATCATTCTCCTAATGATGTGATCCCATTAATCAAATGACAACACATGTCTATGGTTAGGAAACATAACCATCTTGATTAATGAGCTAGTCTAGTAGAGGCATACTAGTGACTATATGTTTGTCTATGTATTCACACATGTATTATGTTTCCGGTTAATACAATTCTAGCATGAATAATAAACATTTATCATGATATAAGGAAATAAATAATAACATTATTATTGCCTCTAGGGCATATTTCCTTGATCTCCCACTTGCACTAGAGTCAATAATCTAGATTACACGGTAATAATTCTAACACCCATGGAGTCTTGGTGCTGATCATGTTTTGCTCGTGGAAGAGGCTTAGTCAGCGGTGCGCAACATTCAGATCCGTATGTATTTTGCAAATCTCTATGTCTCCCACTTGGACTTGGTCCCGAATGGAATTGAAGCGTCTCTTGATATGCTTGGTCCTCTTGTGAAATCTGGATTCCTTTGCCAAGGCAATTGCACCAAGATTGTCACAGAAGATCTTCATTGGTCCCGATGCACTAGGTATGACACCTAGATCGAAATGAACTCTTTCATCAGACTCCTTCATTTGCTGCTTCAAGCAGCTATGTACTCCGCTTCACATGTAGATCCCGCCACGACGCTTTGTTTAGAACTGCACCAACTGACAGCTCCACCGTTTAATAAAAATACGTATCCGGTTTGCGATTTAGAATCGTCCGGATCAGTGTCAAAGCTTGCATCGACGTAACCATTTACGACTAGCTCTTTGTCACCTCCATATCGAGAAACATATCCTTAGTCCTTTTCGGTATTTGGGATGTTCTTGACCGCTGTCCGATGATCCACTCTGGATTACTTTGGTACCTTCCTGCCAAGCTTACAGCTAAGCATCGTCAGTGCGGTGCACAGCATTGCATACATGATAGAGCCTATGGCTGAAGCATAGGAACATCTTTCATTTCTCTCTATCTTCTGCATTGTGGTCGGGCATTGAGTCGACTCAATCTTACACCTTGTGTCTGGTAAAAACCTTTCTTTGCACGATCCATTTTGAACTTCTTCAAAACTTTATCAAGGTATGTGCTTTGTGAAAGTCCAATTAAGCGTCTTGGTCTATCTCTATAGATCTTGATGCCCAATATGTAAGCAGCTTCACCGAGGTCTTTCATTGAAAAACTTTTATTCAAGTATCCTTTTATGCTATCCAGAAATTCTATATCATTTCCAATCAACAATATGTCGTCCACATATAATATCGAAATGCTCTGAGCTCCCACTCACTTTCTTGTAAATACTGAGCTTCTCCAAAAGTGCATATAAAACCATATGCTTTGATCACACTATCAAAGCGTTTATTCCAACTTCGAGAGGCTTGCACGGACCATAAATTGATCGTTGGAGCTTGCACACTTTGTTAGCACCCTTTGGATCAACAAAAACTTCTGGTTGCATCATATACAACTCTTCTTCTAGAAATCCATTCAAGAATGCAGTTTTACATCCATTTGCCAAATTTCATAATCATAAAATGCGGCAATTGCTAACATGATTCGGACAGACTTAAGCATCGCTACGGGTGAGAAAGTCTCATCGTAGTCAACTCCTTGAACTTGTCGAAAACCTTTTGCAACAAGTCGAGCTTTGTAGACGATTACATTACCATCGGCGTCGGTCTTCTTCTTAAAGATCCATTTATTCTCAATGGCTTGCCGATCATCGGCAAGTCTACCAAAGTCCATACTTTGTTCTCATACATGGATCCCATCTCAGATTTCATGGCTTCAAGCCATTTTGTGGAATCTGGGCTCACCTCGCTTCTTCATAGTTCGTAGGTTCACCATGATCTAGTAGCATGACTTCCGAATAGGATTACCGTACCACTCAGTGCGGATATTATTCTGGTTGATCTCTGATTCGGTGACAACTTGATCTGAAGTTTCATGATCTTTATCATTATCTTCCTCGCTAACTGGTGTAGGTGTTACGAAACTGATTTACGTGACGAACTACTTTCAATAAGGAGCTGGTACTATTACCTCATCAAGTTCCACTTTCCTCCCACTCACTTCTTTCGAGAGAAACTCCTTCTCTAGAAAGGATCCATTCTTAGCAACGAATGTCTTGCCTTCGGATCTGTGATAGAAGGTATACCCAATTGTCTCCTTTGGGTATCCTATGAAGACACATTTTTCGATTTGGGTTCAAGCTTATCAGGTTGAAGTTTTTACACATAAGCATCGCAACCCCAAACTTTCGAAGCGACAACTTTGGTTTCTTGCTAAACCATAGTTCATAAGGTGTCGTCTCAACGGATTTTGACGGTGTCCTATTTAACGTGAATGCGGCCGTCTCTAAAGCATAACCCCAAAGCGATAGCGGTAAATCGGAAGCAGACATCATAGATCACACCATATCTAGTAAAATACGACACGACGTTCGGACACACCATTACGCTGTGGTGTTCCGGTGGCGTGAGTTGCGAAACTTTTCCGCATTGCTTCAAATGTAGACCAAACTCGTAACTCAAATATTCTCCTCCACGATCAGATCGTAGAAACTTTATTTTCTTGTTACGATGATTTTCAACTTCACTCTGAAATTCTTTGAACTTTTCAAATGTTTCAGATTTATGCTTCATCAAGTAGATATACCCGTATCTGCTTAAATCATCTGTGAAGGTGAGAAAATAACGATATCCGCCACGAGCTTCAACATTCATCGGACCACATACATCTGTATGTATGATTTCCAATAAGTCTGTTGCTCTCTCCATACAACCGGAGAACGGTGTTTTAGTCATCTTGCCCATGAGGCACGGTTACGCAAGTACCAAGTGATTCATAATCAAGTGATTCCAAAAGTCCATCTGTATGGAGTTTCTTCATGCGTTTACATCGATATGACCTAAGCGGCAAGTGCCACAAATAAGTTGCACTATCATTATCAACTCTGCATCTTTTGGCTTCGACATTATGAATATGTGTATCACTATGTCGAGATTCAACAAGAATAGACCATTCTTCAAGGGTGCATGACCATAAAAGATATTACTCATATAAATAGAACAACCATTATTCTCTCGATTTAAATGAATAACCGTCTCGCATCAAACAAGATCCAGATATAATGTTCATGCTCAACGCCGGCACCAAATAACAATTATTTAGGTCTAAAACTAATCCCGAAGGTAGATGTAGAGGTAGCGTGCCGACCGCGATCACATTGACTTTGGAACCATTTCCCACAGCGATCGTCACCTCGTCCTTTGCGGTGCTCATCTATTCCGTAGTCCTGTTTGAGTTGCAAATATTAGCAAGTAACCAGTATCAAATACCAGTGCTACTACGAGCTCTAGTAAGGTACACATCAATAACATGTATATCACATATACCTTTGTTCACCTTGCCATCCTTCTTATCCGCCAAATACTTGGGGCAGTTCCGCTTCAAAGGCTCATCGCTTGCGGTGAAAACACTCGCCAGGCTTAGGTCCAGACTTGGGTTTCTTCTCTTGATCAGCAACTTTCTTGCTGTTCTTTTGAAGTTTCCTTCTTCTTTCCTTTGCCCTTTTCTTGAAACTAGTGGTCTTGTTGACCATCAACACTTGATGTTCTTTCTTGATTTCTACCTCCATGCTTTTAACATTGCGAAGAGCTCAGAATTGTTTTAGTCATCCCTTGCATATTATAGTTCATCACGAAGCTCTTGTAGCTTGGTGGCGTGATTGGAGAATTCATCAATGACACTATCATCCGGAAGATTAACTCCCAGCTGAATTAAGTGATTATTATACCCGGACATTTTGAGTATGTGCTCACCGATGAACTATTCTCCTCCATCTTGCAGCTATAGAACTTATTGGAGACTTCATATCTCTCAATCCGGGCATTTGCTTGAAATATTAACTTCAACTCTGGAACATCTCATATGCTCCATGACGTTCAAAACGTCGCTTGAAGACCGGTTCTAAGCCGTAAAGCATGGCACACTGAACTATAGAGTAGTCATCAGCTTTGCTCGCAGACGTTCACAACTTCGGCGTTGCTCTGCAGCGAGCCTGCCACCCAGCGGTGCTTCGGGGCGTAATTCTTACGTGCAGCAATGAGGATAATCCTCAAATTACGGACCCAGTCCGTGTAATTGCTACCATCATCTTTCAACTTTGCTTTCTCAAGGAACGCATTAAAATTCAACGGAACAACAGCACGAGCCATCTATCTACAGTAAACATAGACAAGCAAAAATACTATCAGGTACTAAGTTCATGATAAATTTAAGTTTAATTAATCATATTAAAAACCTCCCACTTAGACAGACATCTCTCTAGTCATCTAAGTGTTTACGTGATCCAAATCAACTAAACCATGTCCGATCATCACGTGAGATGGAGTAGTTTCAATGGTGAACATCTCTATGTTGATCATATCTACTATATGATTCACGCTCGACCTTTCGGTCTCCGTGTTCCGAGGCCATATCTGCATATGCTAGGCTCGTCAAGTTTAACCTGAGTATTCTGCGTGTGCAAAACTGGCTTGCACCCGTTGTAGATGGACGTAGAACTTATCACACCCGATCATCACGTGGTGTGCGGGTACTCTGAACTTTTAGCAGCGGTGCATACTCGAGGAGAACACTTCTTGATAATTTTAGTGAGAGATCATCTTATAATGCTACCGTCAATCAAAGCAAGATAAGATGCATAAAGGATAAACATCACATGCAATCAATATAAGTGATATGATATGGTCACCATCATCTTGTGCTTGTGATCTCCATCTCAAGCACCGTCATGATCACCATCGTCACCGGCGCGACACCTTGATCTCCATCGTAGCATCGTTGTCGTTTTGCCAACTATTGCTTCTACGACTATCGCCATCGCTTAGTGATAAAGTAAAGCAATTACATGGCTTTGCATTTCATACAATAAGCGACAACCATATGGCTCCTGCCGATTGCCGATAACTCGGTTACAAAACATGATCATCTCATACAATAAAATATAGCATCACGTCTTGACCACATCACATCACAACATGCCCTGCAAAAACAAGTTAGGCGTCCTCTACTTTGTTGTTGCAAGTTTTACGTGGCTGCTACGGGCTGAGCAAGAACCGTTCTTACCTACGCATCAAAACCACAGCGATAGTTTGTCAAGTTGGTGCTGTTTTAACCTTCGCAAGGACCGGGCGTAGCCACACTCAGTTCAACTAAAGTGAGAGAGACAGACACCCGCGGTCACCTTTAAGCAAGTAGTGCTCGGGCGGTGAAACCAGTCTCGCGTAAGCGTCGCGTAATGTCGGTCGGGCGCTTCATCTCACAATACCGCTGAACCAAAGTATGACATGCTGATAAGCAGTATGACTTATATCGCCCACAACTCACTTGTGTTCTACTCGTGCATATGACATCAACGCATAAAACCAGGCTCGGATGCCATGTTGGGTAACGAGTAATTTCAAAAATTTCCACGCATAACGCAAGACCATGGTGATGGCATAGCAACGAGAGGGAGAGTGTCGTCCACGCCCTCGTGAGACCGAAAGCGGAAGCGTTATAACAACGCGGTTGATGTAGTCGACGTCTTCACGATCCGACCGATCCAAGAACCGAGCGTCACGGCACCTCCGAGTTACGCACACGTTCAGCTCGATGGCGATCCCGGACTCCGATCCAGCAAAGTGTCGGGATGAGTTCCGTCAAGACGACGGCGTGGGAGCGATGATGATGCTCCACCGACGCAGGGCTTCGCCTAAGCTCCGCGATGATATGAGTTCTCCGGCGCGGGGCTTCGCCTAAGCTCCGTGATGATATGACCGAAGTGGAATATGGTGGAGGGGGCACCGCACACGGCTAAGGAACGATCCGTAGATCAACTTGTGTGTTCTAGGGTGCCCCTGCCCCGTGATATAAAGGAGCCAAGGGGAGGGGGCGGCCGGCCAAGAGGAGGCGCCAGGAGTCCTACTCCTCCGGGAGTAGGATTCCCCTCAATCCTAGTTGGAATAGGATTCACCGGAGGGGAAAGAGAGAGAGGGGCGGCCCACCTTTCCTAGTCCTAGTAGGACTAGGGAAGGGGAGGCGCGACCACCTAGGGCTGGTCCTTTCTCCTTTCCACCAAGGCCCACTATGGCCCATACAGCCTCGGGGTTCGGTAACCTCCGGTACTCGATAAATTCCTGATTTCACTCGGAACATTTCGATGTCCAAATGTAGGCTACCAATATATCAATCTTTATGTCTCGACCATTTGAGACTCCTCGTCATGTCCGTGATCTCATCCGGGACTCGAACAACCTTCAGTACATCAATACTTATAAACTCATAATGAACTGTCATCGAAGCGTTAAGCGTGCGGACCCTACGGGTTCGAGAACTATGTAGACATGACCTAGAACCATTCTCGGTCAATAACCAATAGCGGAACCTGGATGCCCATATTGGTTCCTACATATTCTCTGAAGATCTTTATCGGTCAAACCGCATAACGATATCGTTGTTCCTTTTGTCATCGGTATGTTACTTACCCGAGATTCGATCGTCGGTATCCAATACCTAGTTCAATCTCGTTGCGGTAAGTCTCTTTACTCGTTCCGTGATACATCATCTCACAACTAACTCATTAGTTGCAATGCTTGCAAGGCTTATGTGATGTGTATTACCGAGAAGGCCAGAGATACCTCTCCGGCAATCGGAGTGACAAAACGTAATCTCGATTCATGCCAACTCAACATATACTTTTGGAGACACCTGAGAGTACCTTTATAATCACCCATTTACGTTGTGACGTTTGGTAGCACACAAAGTGTTCCTCCGTAAACGGAGTTGCATAATCTCATAGTTGTAGGAACTTTGTATAAGTCATGAAGAAAGCATAAGCAACATACTAAGCGATCAAGTGCTAAGCTAACGGAATGGGTCATGTCAATCACATCATTCTCCTAATGATGTGATCCCATTAATCAAATGACAACACATGTCTATGGTTAGGAAACATAACCATCTTCGATTAATGAGCTAGTCTAGTAGAGGCATACTAGTGACTATCTGTTTGTCTATGTATTCACACATGTATTATGTTTCCGGTTAATACAATTCTAGCATGAATAATAAACATTTATCATGATATAAGGAAATAAATAATAACATTATTATTGCCTCTAGGGCATATTTCCTTCACGAGCGATGCGCGTTTCTCTCATAGGTACGCGCGTGTGCGAGGCGTTGGGCTCTAACTGAACCCGGGCGAGGCATTGGGCTCTAACTGAACCCGAGTGATTGCACTGCAGGCTACGCATTACTAAACCCGAGCGATCGATCAATCCCTTGCCGTTAACTGAACCCGAGTGATTCCTTCGCTACTGCTGCTAACTGAAGCTGATCGAACACTGCTGCCTCCTTCCCTTGATGAACAAGGAGTGTTGTTGAGGGGGTTTGGATGAACAGTTCCCGGTGGGGGGTTGGATGAACAGGAACCCGTGGTAGTAGAGGCCGTTGCCGCTGGATGAACAGTACCCCGACCGATCGAGCCGGTGGATGAATAGGACCCCGTGGAGGGGTGGATGAACAGGACCCGTGGAGGGCTGGTTGAACAGTAGCCGGTGGAGGGCTGGATGAACAGTAGCCCGTGGAGGGGTGGTTGAACAGGACCCCCGTGGAGAGGGCTGGATGAACAGTAGCCGGTGGAGGAGCGCGCGGTGGAGGCTAGATGAATAGGAGCCCCATGGGTGAACAGTCGCAGGTGGAGGCTGGAGGAGGTCGACGGTGGATGAACAGGAGCCCGTGGAGGCTGGAGGAGGTCGACGGTGGAGATGAACAGTATCTCATGGAGTCCCGTTTTGCGGTACGCCACGCCCCTCCCGATGAACAGGACCCCCGTTTCGACCGTAGCGCTCCAACACAAGTCCGTTTCCTCCATTTTGCGTTACGCCCCACCCCTCCCGATCAACAGGACCCCGTTTCGACCGTAGGAGGTCCGTTTCCTCCGTTTTGCGGTACGCCAGACCCCTCCCGATGGACAGGATCCCGTTTCCACCATGGTCGGTCGAACACAAGGCCGTTTCCTCCATTCTGCGGTACGCTAGGCCTTGTTTCCATCGACTATTCCATCCAAGCCGGTTGGCTCCCGATGAACAACACGCGTTCCGTTGCCTCCCGATGAACACGACACATTTCGTTGCCTCCCCATGAACACGATGACGACGCAGTTTCTCAGTTCCGACCCAACCACAACCATGTACACGAGCCCTGGCCGTACGTATGCGCGAGTAGGCATTCGAGATGCCGCCCGTATGTACGTACATGGCCATATTTGCTTTCTTGCACCCTGGCCGCTGTACGTACGTGTACATACTACGTGCGCGCCTCTACTACGACACGTGCGCGCCTCTCATCGACCAGTATGTACGTACACGTTCGCAACTAGAATGACATCGCTACATACGCTTCGACCAGGTGGGTCCCGACTGTCAGGCACTTCCTTGCATGCGAAGATGAAGCTGGTGGGTCCCAGCAGTCAGGGGGGAAACGTTTTTTTCGTGAAATACGGTGGCAAGTCCGGTGGTTCCCTGCTGTCAGGTGGAGGAATAATTATTTTGCGCGTAATAAGGAGGCACTTCCTTGCTACGGCCATGGACCCAGCTGTCAGCCTCTCCACGTACAGTACTCTTCCGATGGAAGTCGTTCCTTGACCACGTTGACCACGTCACGCTGAATGCACCAAGACGGTGGATGACGACGAGGCCTAGGAAGGGGACGGCGTGGAGCCGGGGAAGACGCGACATTGGAAGCCCACACGGAGAGGAGTACGAGGGTTCACTGGTTCGGCTGTGGTGTGAGGCTGCCATCGCCGCAGAATAACAGGGGGTGCGGGTGAGTAGAGGCGGATGGCCTCGCCGGCGGTGGGAGTAGTAGGGGGCGGTGAGGCCTCCGCAACATCACAGCCGGCCACGGGAGGCAGGAGCACGCGGCACGACCGGCGCTGGTTTGGGTAATTTGGAGCAAGAAGACCAGAGGTTGAAGAAGCACTACGGCCGTTGGATGGACATCGCACAATCACTGGGGCTAGAATCGTTCATATTGACTAAGTTGACAAAGCCCTCCATCCCCATCAACTTAGTAGGCCCACAAGTCAGCCTCCCACGTAGGGGGGTATTCATTTTTTTGTGCGTAATAAGGAGGCACTTCCTTGCGTGCGAAGATATAGTGGTGGGCCTGAGCTGTCAGCGGGGGGAACATTTTTTTACGAAATACAGAGGCCCTTCCGGTGGGTCCCAGATATCAGGTGGAGGAATCATTATTTTGTGCGTAATAAGGAGGGCATTTCCTTGTGTGCGGCCGTGGACTCAGCTGTCAGCCTCTCCACCTACAGTCCACTTTCGATGGATGTCGTTCGTTGACCATGTTGACCACGCCGCACCGAGAGCACCAGGGCGGTGGACGATGGCGATGCCTACGAAGGGAACGACACGGAGCCGGGGAAGACACGACAGTGGCTGCCCACACGATGGGGAGTACGAGGGTTGACTGGTTCGGCTGCCGTCGCTGGAAAATGACAGGAGGTGTGGGTGAGTAGAGGGATAGACAGGCCAGGGATGCGAGTATGGTGGGACCGTGAGGCCTGCCCGGCAGCACAGCCGGCCACGGGAGGCGGGAGTAGGCGGTTCCGCCGGCGCTGGTTTGGGCGGCTAGAGCAGGAAGATCAGAGACTGAAGAAGCACGATCGCCGTTAGATTGACATTTAAAGGTATGACGCCGGTAGAGTCGATTGTTGACTAAGTTTCTTTTTTTGAGAAATCTTGTATACGCATGAACCTAGTAGGCCCACAAGTCAACCTCCAAATCTGTGGCAGACAACATAGAGCCCATTTGCTAAAAAATTTATAATTTCCAGCCCATTTGCTAATTCTTAAGTAATTTATTACATACCATTTTCTACCCAAGGACCACGATAAAAAAATCAACCTTATTTTGCATATTTCAGTGGAGTCCGAACTGTTGTAATCCCGAAATGATAAAATTTTTTAAGAACTTATTGATTTGCCAAAAACACTCAATTAATGCACTCGTTTTCCTCAAAAAAATTATGTTTACCAATGCATTAATTTTGTGTCAAACTTTGACCATCTACTCCCTCCATCCAGGTGAGTCATCTTTGGTTGTGCACCGTGACCAAGGAGGAAAAAACAAGAGAATTGAATGTTTATTTGCTACTCCCTCCGTTACTAAATATTGTCTTTTTAGACATTCAAGTGGAATACAACATACAGATGTATGTAGACATATTTTAGAGTGTAGATTCACTCATTTTACTCCGTACGTAGTCACTAGTTGAAATCTCTAGAGAGACAAATACTCCATGGGAACAGAGGGAGGATTTTACACCGTATTTGGGAACAGAGGGAGTATCACAATATGGAGGGAACAGAGGAAGCTTGAAATATGAACATGTCAATGGGAGGGAGTAAAAGCCTCATGCATGCATGCATCCATGCAACATGCAACACTCACACATACACATGGACGCACGCAACACTCACGCACCCATGCCGCACACAGCACACGACACAACACACACGCTCACACTCAAGTGCTCAACCTACTCCCTACGTCCGTGAAAGACTATACATTTAGAGATTTACACATTGACCAGGGCATAATTAACGCCCAAAAGTAGCAAATTTATGTGTGCATGCGACCATTGAGAGAAGAAGATTAAATGAAGGTTGTTGCATGCTGTAATTAAGGATAGACATGTAGCCTATAGCTAGAGAACAAGTTGGTGCATTAGTCAATCAATATCGATTTTAGATTCAAGGCTAAATGCATTGAAAGTGTAGATGTACACTCTTTGTTTTTTAGCCGATGTACACTCTTTGTTGGAAGACCGAGGGAGTACACGTGCATGCACTCACATACATAGCCAGGGTGGTTCGCGCGCAAGGGTTGGACTCCTGTCGCGCCTGCGTAAAGTTTTGTTCAACTGATTTCTTTGCTCTAAAAACTGACAAGTGGGACCCAAAAACCAGGTGACAATTTAACCAGTCAACAAAGTGCCACGTCGACTATGTAGCCGGCCAGTAGGGTGCAATACGGTGCTCTACGATGAGCTAGTGATCGTATAATCACCGCGAAACTGTATATAGTGACCGTAAAGAGCGTATTGTTACATATGTTGACGGCCAGTGTATTTTTCTCATTTTAAATTAAGCCATATTTAGACGGCAAGGACTACTACTTGTACTACTTTGATGTGTCCCGTCAACTCGCCAAACGAAGAGAAGCTTGCTTACTACGCCTCTCCCTTGCCCATGCGCGCGGTGCCTCGCGGGACGAGGAGAGGGTTTTGACTACAGCGCCCTCTCCCTCTCCCTCTCCCTCTCGCTTGCCCTCGCCCTCGCGGTGGACATGCAGCAGTTCAATCGGTGTCAGATTGCCAGAAGCATATTGTACTGTAGTATCATCATTGTTGGACCTTCCGAAGAGGTGAAGAGCCAAGTGCAAGGTCCACACGAGTATGAACTGTTGAACCTCCCGAAGAGGCAAAGAGCCAAGCGCAAGGTTTTATAGGAGTTGTCGTCCTAGTAGGAGTATTACAACTATAAAGAACAATGCTACTGTATGATGCCGCCACGTCACCTATATCCAAAGCTGTGCCACCTTTTTTTCTCAATGAGCGTGTTGGATCCCGTGCAACAACCACACAAGTTGCACATACACATAACACATTTACTAGTAATAAATTCAAAAGGACAAATGCCAGTATGCCACACATTCATTAGATAAATTTGTGCGCGACTAGTCTACATATATTCACATCGCTACCGTTCACAATTTACCATAGCCCACTTACACGTTATAGATGGGCTACATGTCCTCCTCCAGGTTCCAGTCCCAGGTGTTCTTCATGGATGGCACGATCCATAGCGGTGGGCAACGGGAATCATTGTCATAGCTTTCTAGTCCGGTTCCACACAATGGAGACTCATCCAAGCTGAAGTATCATAAATCAGGGATAGCGTGTCCTAGCATGTCGTTCATTCGGCGGTGTGCACTAAAGACACAACCATGCTTCATGAACGGCAGGCCTTCGGTGTCATGCACGGAAGGTGGCATCCGCTTCACAATGGGGTAGCTGTCGCCAATGAAAAGCGAGTACTCTCCAAGAGTGTTCCTCGGCACCCACGTAGCATCACGGGGGTCGAACTCAGCGCCGTTCATCTGGTACACGCGTCATCTCAAATCTGGACACATGGTGACGTACACAGTCAAGGTCCATGCATAATAATAGTGTGCTCAAATTTGGCGGTCAGTAATACTGTGCAGCAAATAGTACTACTCCGGTATAGAGGAAGTAAAATAACGGGCTTATTATATATAGCCACTCTTGGCTGCATGGATGAGATAGTAAGACATGGAAAAACAAAAATGGTGGCAGCTAGTGGGTTCAAGTCTTCAAGGGCCTAGCTAGCTATACGCGTCCTCCAAGGTAAAAAGTACTCCCACTAGTAAGTAGTACAACAACGAAAGAGAAGGCGAGAGGGTTAAAAAAATATAATACTAAATGGAATACCTGGGTAGATGGTGACTGTCCGATCGTGGTAGATTGTGTGACCATGTTGCACATTAGTGGTACCATGGGTAACGACTGATAAGATAGTTGATCCCAATATGCCAAAGTCAGCTACAAGGTTCCAGGTTAGACCGAATCACAGATGCAAATGCACATCCAGGATCGGCGGTCTTATTTTGATCGGGGGATGACTGGTCCCTGCAAAATTGTGGAGTACCGTTAGGGATGCAAATGATGCTTTGTGCATTCCGTTTGTAATCTCCCGTACCGTAGGATGGCAACCAGATGAAATAAGTCCCCTGGCTTGTCACCGCGAAGATGCGGCCTAGATGGCGCACGACGTCTTCGAATGTGTAGGGGTGCAAATCTGTCGCGTCCAACATGCGCCAGCCTCTGCCATTACTGCCTCTTGCATTGATGGCAATCCTTATGTCGAACACCGCGATGAGATAGTAATCGTTGTAGCTGGGTCGCTTTGTCGGCGGGTCCGCAATTGCTATCTTCTTCAATCTCATGTAGGCATCATCATAGGTATTCAGGCCTAGCGAGTCCGGAAGGCCGATCCCAATGGTTGAGAAGGGGTCTACGGGAACGGCTCCACTGTTGTGGATGTTGTGCAAAATGATGGTGGTATCCGGCCGGAGGTATGCAAGCCAATCTTCATTGGCACCGACCCAGACCTAATATATAAGACGGTGGGTGATACATCTCCAACATATCTATAATTTTTTATTGTTCCATGCACTATTATATTCTGTTTTGGACATTATTGGGCTTTATTATACACTTTTATATTATTTTTGGGACTAACCTATTAACCGGAGGCCCAACCCAGAATTGCTGTTTTTTGCCTATTTCAGAGTTTCGCAGAAAAAGAATATCAAACGGAGTCCAAACAGAATGAAACCTTCGGGAACGTGATTTTCAAATGAACGTGATCCAGAGGACTTGGAGTCTACGCAAAGCAACGAACGAGGAAGGCACGAGGTAGGGGGCGCGCCTACCCCCCCAGGCGCGCCCTCCACCCTCGTGGGCCCCATGTTGCTCCACTGACGTACTTCTTCCTCCTATATATACCTACGTACCCCAAAACTACCAGATACGGAGTCAAAAACCTAATTCCATTGCCGCAACTTTCTGTACCCGTGAGATTCCATCTTGGGGCCTTTTCCGGCGCTCCGCTGGAGGGGGCATTGATCACAGAGGGCCTCTACATCATCTCCAAGGCTTCTCCGGTGAAGTGTGAGTAGTTTACCTTAGACCTTCGGGTCCATTGTTATTAGCTAGATGGCTTATTCTCTCTTTTTGGATCTCAGTACAATGTTCTTCCCCTCTCTTGTGGAGATCTATTCGATGTAATCTTCTTTTGCAGTGTGTTTGTCGAGATCCGATGAATTCTGGGTTTATGATCAAGATTATCTATGAACAATATTTGAATCTTCTCTAAATTCTTTTATGTATGATTGGTTATCTTTGCAAGTCTCTTCGAATTATCAGTTTGGTTTGGCCTACTAGATTGATCTCTCTTGCAATGGGAGAAGTTCTTAGCTTTGGGTTCAATCTTGCTGTGTCCTTTCCCAGTGACAGTAGGGGCAGCAAGGCACATATTGTATTGTTGCCATCGAGGATAAAAAGATGGGGTTTATATCATATTGCATGAGTTTATCCCTGTACATCATGTCATCTTTCTTAATGCGTTACTCTGTTCTTTCTTCATGAACTTAATACTCTAGATGCATGCTGGATAGCGGTCGATTTGTGGAGTAATAGTAGTAGATGCAGGCAGTAGTCGGTCTACTTGTCTCGGACGTGATGCCTATATACATGATCATACCTAGATATTCTCATAATTATGCTCAATTCTATCAATTGCTCGACAGTAATTTGTTTACCCATCGCAAATACTTATACTATCTTGAGAGAAGCCACTTGTGAAACCTATGGCCCCCAGGTCTATTTTCCATCATATTAATCTTCCAACACTTAGCTATTTTTATTGCCTTTTATTTTACTTTGCATCTTTATCATAAAAATACCAAAAATATTATCCTATCATCTCTATCAGATATCACTATCGTAAGTGACCGTGAAGGGATTGACAACCCCTTTATCGCGTTGGTTGCGAGGTTCTTGTTTGTTTGTGTAGGTACGAGGGACTCGCGCGTGGACTCCTACTGGATTGATACCTTGGTTCTCAAAAAACCGAGGGAAATACTTACGCTACTTTGCCGCATCACCCTTTCCTCTTCAATGGAAAACCAAAGCAGTGCTCAAGAGGTAGCAAGAAGGATTTCTGGCACCGTTGCCGGGGAGTCTACGCAAAAGTCAAGCCATACCAAGTACCCATCACAAAATCATCTCCCTCGCATTACATTTTTTTGCCATTTGCCTCTCGTTTTCCTCTCCCCCACTTCACCCTTGCCGTTTTATTCGCCCTCTCTTTCGTTTGCCTTCTTCCAGTATGTATCTATGTTTGTGTTTCCTTGTGCCTTCTATATGCTTGCATCTTCGCTTGCAGAAAATATATTGATATGGATCCACTTAAAATGTTCTACTTGGATCATCTTCGATCCTTATGCGCTCGTGCTGAAACCCCAACTAGCCTAGTTGATGGGAAATCTTTAGATGAGCATGCTCATTTTGTGCGTCATCGTTTGTCTGAAAAAGGGAAGCTCTTATGGTATCATATAAATAGTTTGCTATGCTATGCTTGGAATCTTTGTGAAATTTGTGATTTTACTTGTTGCTCTAAGAACCCTAAAAAACACCTTCCCTACCTATGTGAGTTCAATGATAATGAAATCTTATCTTCTTATGCAAAGGGTGTTTATAGCTACTATGATATCGAACAAATTGAAGAATTTGTCGTTTTTAAGGGTGCTCATGAAGTTACTTCTTTGATTGAAAAGTATGATTTTACTCTCAACAAATCTGAAAATTCCGTCATACTTAAATATTGCAATGAAAACTTTGCTCATAATGTCTATGTCCAAGAATTTATTGAAAGAATGACCGTTGCTTTGGAAGAAAATAGTGATATGGATGAATCTATAGATAATGATGATTCTGATGATTTGGTTGAAATATCCCTTGATGAACATGATGCTTGCTATTCTTATGGCCATGATGCCAATATTTATGAAGACGAATTTGCTATAGTTCCTTATGTTAATAATGAGATCGTTGCTATTGCACCCATGCTTGATAGTTCCCTCGATGAAAAGCATGATTTCAATGATTTTACTATAAATTCTCTTAACGTCAATTGAGCTAATAATATGCAAAACCCTAAGCTTGGGGATGCTAGTTTTGCTATGTCTACTACTTGTTGCAATGATCATGATTGGGTGATTCTTCTTATGATCTTGAAAATTTACTTAATCCCCATGATGAATATGAGATTTATAATATTGTTTGCAATAATATTTAATGTGGCTTTGGAAGAGTGTCATCTTTAGATCCCACATATTTGTAGAATATTCAATCTTATGAAATTTTTGATAAAAGTGGGTTTGGAGAGGTCATAACTATAGTTAATGTTAACCCCACTATTTCGGAAGAGTGTCAACTTTGCATGCATGTGGATCGTGTTGAAAATATTTTATGTGATTGCTATTTTGTTGAATTTGCTTATGATCCCACATGTAATTATTATGAGAGAGGAAAATATGGTTGTAGAAATTTTCATGATAATAAATTACCTCTCGTTATGTTGAGATTGCTATTGTTTCTTTCCGCTTCCTTGCATATGCTAGTTTTTGCTTGCTATGATAATTTGTTTGCCTATAATATGCCTATGAATAGGAAGTATGATAGACTTATATGTGTTTGTCACGTGTTTCATGATGCTCTCTTTGTGCTTCAATTCTTGTCTTTCATGTGAGCATCATCAAAATTATCAATGCCTAGCTAGGGGCGTTAAACGATAGTGCTTGTTGGGAGGCAACCCAATTTTATTTTTAGTTTTTTGCTTTTTGTTTCTGTTTAGGAATAAATATTTGATCTAGCCTCTGGTTAGATGTGTTTTTATGTTTTAATTAGTGTTTGTGCCAATTAAACCTATAGGATCTTCTTGGATTATAGTTATTTGATCTTGCTGAAAATTGCAGAAAATTTCTGTTCACGAAAATAATTGTTAAAAATCACCAGAACGTGATAAATATTGATTCCAATTTCTGCTGATCAATAAACAAATTGTATAGGTCGTCCTATTTTGGCTGAATTTTTGGAGTTCCATAAGTTTGCGTTAGTTACAGATTACTACAGACTATTCTGTTTTTGACCGATTCTGTTTTTCGTGTGTTGTTTGCTTATTTTGATGAATCTATGGCTAATAAAATAGTTTATAAACCATAGAGAAGTTGGAATAAAGTAGGTTTAACACCAATATTAATAAAGGATGAGTTCATTACAGTACCTTGAAGTGGTGTTTTGTTTTCTTTCGCTAACGGAGCTCACGAGATTTTCTGTTAAGTTTTGTGTTGTGAAGTTTTCAAGTTTTGGGTAAAAGATTTGATGGATTATGGAACAAGGAGTGGCAAGAGCCTAAGCTTGGGGATGCCCAAGGCACCCCAAGATAATCTAAGGACACCAAAAAGCCAAAGCTTGGGGATGCCCCGGAAGGCATCCCCTCTTTCGTCTACTTCCATCGGTAACTTTACTTGGAGCTATATTTTTATTCACCACATGACATGTGTTTTGCTTGAAGCGTCTTGTATTATTTGAGTATTTGCTTTTTAGTTTACCACAATCATCTTTTCTGGACACACTTTTTGAGAGAGACACACATGATTCGGAAATTATTAGAATACTCTATGTGCTTCACTTATATCTTTTGAGCTATATAGTTTTTGCTCTAGTGCTTCACTTATATCTTTTAGAGCATGGTGGTGGTTTTGTTTTATAGAAACTATAATTCTCTCATACTTCACTTATATTATTTTGAGAGTCTTAAACAGCATGGTAATTTGCTTAGATAATCCTAATATGCTAGGTATTCAAGACTAGTAAAAAAACTTTCTTATGAGTGTGTTGAATACTAAGAGAAGTTTGATGCTTGATGACTGTTTTGAGATATGAAGGTAGTGATATTAAAGTTGTGCTAGTTGATTAGTTGTGAATTTGAGAAATACTTGTGTTGAAGTTTGCAAGTCCCGTAGCATGCACGTATGGTAAACGTTATGTAACAAATTTGAAACATGAGGTGTTCTTTGATTGTCTTCCTTATGAGTGGCGGTCGGGGACGAGCGATGGTATTTTCCTACCAATCTATCCCCTAGGAGCATCGCGTAGTGCTTGGTTTTGATGACTTGTAGATTTTTGCAATAAGTATGTGAGTTCTTTATGACTAATGTTGAGTCCATGGATTATCGCACTCTTACCCTTCCATCATTGCTAGCCTCTTGATGCGTGCATTGCCCTTTTTCACATTGAGAGTTGGTGCAAACTTCACCCGTGCATCCAAACCCCGTGATATGATACGCTCTTTCACACATAAACCTCCTTATATCTTCCTCAAAACAGCCACCATACCTACTTATTATGGCATTTCCATAGCCATTCCGAGATATATTGCCATGCAACTTTCCCCCGTTCCGTTTATCATGACACGTTTCATTATTGTCATATTGCCTTGCATGATCATGTAGTTGACATAGTATTTCTGGCTAAAGCCATCGTTCATAATTCTTTTATACATGTCACTCTTGATTCATTGTTATCCCGGTACACCGCCGGAGGCATGCATATAGAGTCATCCTTTGTTCTAGTATCGAGTTGTAATCATTGAATTATAAATAAATAGAAGTGTGATTATCATCATTCATAGAGCATTGTCCCAATAAAAAAAGGGAGAAATGCCAAAAAAAGTGGCCCAAAAAAAGAAAAAAAAGGGGCAATGCTACTATCCTTTTCCATACTTTTGCTTCAAAGTAGCACCATGTTCTTCATGTTAGAGAGTCTCTTGTTTTGTAACTTTCATATACTAGTGGGAATTTTTCGTTATAGAACTTGGCTTGTATATTCCAACAATGGGCTTCCTCAAATGCCCTAGGTCTTCGTGAGCAAGCAAGTTGGATGCACACCCACTTAATTTCTTTTTTTGAGATTTCATGCATTTATAGATCGTTGCATTAACATCAATCGATGGGCATCTCCATAGCTCGTTGTTTGGCCTCGCTGATGTGAGACTTTCTCCTTTTTTGTCTTCTCCACATAACCCCCATCATTATATTCTATTCCACCCATAGTGCTATATCCATGGCTCACGCTCATGTATTGCGTGAAGGTTGAAAAAAGTTTGAGATTACTAAATTATGAAACAATTGCTTGGCTTGTCATCGGGGTTGTGCATGATGAGAGCATTCTTGTGTGACGAAAATGGAGCATGACTAAACTATATGATTTTGTAGGGATGAACTTTCTTTGGCCATGTTATTTCGAGAGGACATAATTGCTTAGTTAGTATGCTTGAAGTATTATTGCTTTTATGTCAATATTAAACCTTTATCTTGAATCTTTCGGATCCAAATATTCATACCACAATTAAGAGAATTACATTGAAATTATGCCAAGTAGCATTCCACATCAAAAATTCTGTTTTTATCAGCTACCTACTCGAGGACGAGCAGGAATTAAGCTTGGGGATGCTTGATACGTCTCCAACGTATCCATAATTTTTGATTGTTCCATGCTATGTTATATTCTGTTTTGGACATTATTGGGCTTTATTATACACTTTTATATTATTTTTGGGACTAACCTATTAACTGGAGGCCCAGCCCAGAACTGATATTTTTTTGCCTATTTCAGAGTTTCACAGAAAAAGAATATCAAACGGAGTCCAAACGGAATGAAACCTTCGGGAACATGATTTCCGGAACAAACGTGATCCAGAGGACTTGGAGTCTATGCAAAGCAACGAATGAGGAAGGCACGAGGTAGGGGGGCGCGCCTACCCCCCAGGCGCGCCCTCCACCCTCGTGGGCCCCATGTAGCTCCACCGACGTACTTCTTCCTCCTATATATACCTACGTACCCCCAAACTACCAGATACGGAGCCAAAAACCTAATTCCACCGCCACAAATTTCTGTACCCGTGAGATACCATCTTGGGGCCTTTTCCGGTGCTCCACCGGAGGGGGCATTGATCACTGAGGGCCTCTACATCATCTCCAAGGCCTCTCCGATGAAGTGTGATTAGTTTACCTTAGACCTTCGGGTCCATAGTTATTAGCTAGATGGCTTCTTCTCTCTTTTTGGATCTCAATACAATGTTCTCCCCCTCTCTTGTGGAGATCTATTCGATGTAATCTTCTTTTGCTTTGTGTTTGTCGAGATCCGATGAATTGTGGGTTTATGATCAAGATTATCTATGAACAATATTTGAATCTTCTATGAATTCTTTTATGTATGATTGGTTATCTTTGCAAGTCTCTTCGAATTATTAGTTTGGTTTGGCCTACTAGATTGATCTTTCTTGCAACGGGAGAAGTTCTTAGCTTTGGGTTCAATCTTGCGGTGTCCTTTCCCAGTGACAGTAGGGGCAGCAAGGCACGTATTGTATTGTTGCCATCGAGGATAAAAAGATGGGGTTTATATCATATTGCATGAGTTTATCCCTGTAGATCATGTCATCTTTCTTAATGCGATACTCTGTTCTTCATGAACTTAATACTCTAGATGCATGCTGGATAGCGGTCGATGTGTGGAGTAATAGTAGTAGATGCAGGCAGGAGTCGTTCTACTTGTCTCGGACGTGATGCCTATATACATGATCATACCTAGATATTCTCATAATTATGCTCAACTCTATCAATTGCTCGACAATAATTTGTTTACCCATCACAAATACTTATGCTATCTTGATAGGAGCCACTAGTGAAACCTATGGCCCCTGGGTCTATTTTCCATCATATTAATCTTCCAACACTTAGTATTTTTATTGCCTTTTATTTTACTTTGCATGTTTATCATAAAAATACCAAAAATATTATCCTATCATCTCTATCAGATCTCACTCTCGTAAGTGACCATGAAGGGATTGACAAGCCCTTTATCGCGTTGGTTGTGAGGTTCTTGTTTGTTTGTGTAGGTGCGAGGGACTCGCGCGTGGACTCCTACTGGATTGATACCTTGGTTCTCAAAAACTGATGGAAATACTTACGCTACTTTGCTACATCACCTTTCCTCTTCAAGGGAAAACCGACGCAGTGCTCAAGAGGTAGCAGTGGGCAGCGGAGAAATTGCGGGATGGAAATGGAATAACTAAGTACTACATGATCAAACTCCATGACTGACCTGCTCATCGGAAAAAATCCGACTACCTCTCAACGTCAGCAACTCTAGCGGAGTCAACGTACAACCATGGCCAGGGAGTAGTGGACTGTTCGAAGGATTGTCCCATAGAAGAACCTTCTCCTTGAGGACGCATGGAAGACCAACATGCGTGGCCTTTTCCCAAGCCTGTTTAAGCACCGTCTTGAAAAAGTTGGTGCAGGAAGCACCGAGTCTTGCGGCGGTGAGGACGTCTGAGCAGCGTGCGATTTCTCCCAAAGGTTCGTCTTCCAAGTTCTCCCAGCCCCGACAAGGAGGAGAACCACCTGGCGAATCCATGGGAGCAGCGACGAACCGCCTTCTCTTCGGTGGGAGGGGAACTGGCGAGGAGTTGATAAGAGCGTAGTAACCGCAGGGCCTCCTCCCTTCCAACTGTAGCTCCTCGATCGTTCCTTAGCAAAGGGGTGAGGCTATTATTTACTACGTACTCGTACTGTAGCAGTAGTAGTACTACTTTCTCAACTTGTAGTGCGATGTACTGGACTTCTATAGTGCACCAATTTTGAACTCTTGAATCTCAAGGCCAAGGAGCTACAATTACAAGTGGATGGTACTACTGTTCTCTAGAACCATCGTTGTACTATCAATGCAGAGAAAGTACACCTCCGTAGTGGGTACTCTCTGTGCTCTCTATTCAAGCATGTAGCTGGCCTACTCAGCCGCTCCTCTCATGCACAGTTCCCAATGCCGCACCAGGCTTTTCCGGCTCCTCAGAGATGATGGGAAGGAAAACCCATTCACGTGGCTGGGTTACCCAGTGCACCCATATTGTGGTGCGACACGTCCATTCAACTTCAAAACTCAAACAACCCATGTACAATATTTGCTCGCAACGAAGTTACTATTTAAAAAAACTCCGCCGTGCGTTCGGCCGGGATCGAACCCACAAAATGAGGTATACACTCCCGCGACCACTAGTAGTACTCGTTGGAGTACAACGCAACCTAGAATCGCCTTTTGTCACTAGTAGTACATTGTTCCTTAGAAGAAACCATTAATAATGCCAAGAAACTACTACCACTTGCATACGTGGCAGACTTAAGATAAGACTACCTTATCAACCATTGTACATGCCCTTACCAACCAGCCCTACCAAGAAACGACTACTCTAAAAGTGTCGTTATAGGCATGTTTCAACCCATGTCGCCCCTTAAGTCAACGCCTTCTATTCGACCGTCAAGTTTCGCATTATGACTTGTGGGACCTACATGTCAGTCTGCAAAAAAATCCCCGAGTGACCTCCTACCTCCGCCCCGTCCACCTAGTCATCCTCGGCCATGGGACGCAGATACCGCGCCGGTAGAAGGCAAGGTCAAAACCGCCGGCGATGCAGAGCCCATTTTGCGGCAACCCGGATGCTAGCTCCGTCCGGCACTCGCGGCCGCTAGCTAGCCAAGATAGCTCCGTCTAGCTGCTTGTCTGCAAGGTTTGCTAGCTAGATTGGCACGGCGGCGCTAAGGCCAGCCATCTGGCTCGAGCGAAGGCTAGCGCGGCGGCTTGCTTGCTCGTGATTCATGCTCGGGCCAGCCTGCCAACCCGTGCGGAGGCCAGCGCGGCGTTCGGCCCATCCGGCGGAGCAGCGGCCAACTCGCTCATCACCGGCGCCACCGACAAACACGCATCGGTATTGTTTGAAGTAATGTTCAGGAAAAATACTGATTTGAGAGGGAATAACATGATAGAAGGTCAGATGTAGGTCCCTCGTGTCAACGGTCAAACAAAATGTGTTGGTTTAAGCTGCCTCGTCAGCACGGACGTGTGGGCCAACCCTGTCATAAACGGGTTTAAATGAGCCTAATCGGCACTAGGTAGTAGTTTTTGGCGCGGATTAAGAAATTTTGGGTATGTTTTTGCTATTGTTTGTACAATAGTTTCTTCCTAGGGCTGGTTGAAAGTGGTAGTTTTTTGTTAAATACTCTACATATTGTAAGTAGGAGTGAAAGTTAAGCTTTGGAAGCCAATTAGCAAGGCTAGTTACATAGTGCATATGTGTACGTGATTGAAAGTAAATATCAACCATGAGTGACTAATATCTTGATGGAAAACTCAAAACTATGGAAATACTAGCAATCTTTTTGCATGGTTGGAAATACTAGCATCTTTTTGCATGGTTGGAAACACTAGCAATGTTCACGTGCGTTGCAACGGATCATAATTAGAATAATAATTATTTACAAACTTGATACAAAACACTCTAATTTTGATATACATATATCACTAGAGATATATTATGTTTCAATCAGAATATATTCCTTGGGCTGTTTTGGTGAGGTGATGGAGGGATGTGGTTGGTTTTAAGATGCTAATTATGGGGTTTTCTGCAAATTGGTAGAGAAGTGGGATGTTGGTGAGAAAAGGCAACAACTTACCTCACAGTCGTTAGATGTAGATCTAATGGCCAGAAATGACGGATGGCAGACACACCATCATAACCAACTTAGTCTTACAGAGGAGTACCGACCAAGATGTCAGACATTGCACGGAACATCAAGATGCATTTTTTTTATAAAACACTTGTTGTGATTGACCCATGTGGGAGTAATCCCATGTGTAAAAACTAATGATATCTCGAGAAATAGGAGATAAGGTGAAGAGGAGTGGGGCGTGGTGGTGATTGGTGGTCGGACTGAGCGGAGGCATGGGCATGGACGGCGCCGGCAGCGGCCACCAAGCCAGTTTGTTCCAAAGGCTTCCTTTTTTAATTGCTCAACAATGAGGTTGTTGGAGATAAGGATGAACGAGGGAAGGCCTTGTGTGAAAGTGTGGAGAGAGGTGCGGGTATCTTTTAGTTTAATTTCCATCTGTCAGATATAGATCGGACGGTCTATATTGTAAGATGGCACGCGTACCATCATCACCAACTTGATTTTTTATAAGAGAAGAAATATAAGTATGGAGATACAAACATATTATCGATACTTGTTTCCGTAAAATAGGATCTACATTCTATTCAACGCCTCAGCATGTGGGGCCTTAGCACAATGACTTCTCAACTGTGTAAAACAAAGGTTTTCCCGTCACCGATAAGGAGGGGGTGACGGCGGCGCGTTTTCGGCATGCTCTAGTCCTAGTAGTCATACTAGGTGGTCTACGCACGTGTAGATTTATTCTTTTTCACATCTCGTGTTCGCCGTACTGCCACGGCTGTTGATGAATAGACGGTAAGTTATTCATGGGGAAACCCTTGTTGGGCGTGTTTGCGAGAGAGAGAGACAGTGTGCGTGTGTGATATGTCTAGAGACTGAGGCAACGAGAAGAGATTCTTTGTGTCTATGTGTGTGGAGGATAGAGAGAGACATGTACATGGGGCTTTGTCTTGTGTAACGTGGAGACACATAGACATAATCAGAGAGTGAGTGTGTGAGATACACATGTGGACATGGGGAGAGATGAGGATCCAGATAAATGGGTGTTTGTGCGTGTCTGTGTGTGTTTGTGTGCGTGTTTGTGTGTGAGAGGGAGTGTGTGTATGTGGAGTAGAGAGACCACTAATGATGTAAACCTAGTATAAGGGAAGGGGGAATGGTGTGACATGTGTGTCACAGAGAGACAAAGGCATGTGTAGTAGCGGGATAGCATGGGTACGGGTGGGGAGCAGACTATTTGGAAGAGGCATCAAGTGTGTGTGGGAAAGGGGTGCGAGAGTGAGCGAGCGAGAGAGAGAGAGAGAGAGCAACGAGAGAGAGAGAGAGAGAGAGAGAGAGAGAGAGAGAGAGAGAGAGAGAGAGAGAGAGAGAGAGAGAGAGAGAGAGAGAGGAATAGAGTGGGGGGAGAGGGGTTGTTTGTGTGCATAAATGGCGTATAGATAGGGAGACAATGTTGATGTTGTTCGAAATTGGCCTATGTACGAAGACACAAGGGAAGCGAGTCATCGTGTGTGTGATAGGGACTTCATGAGAGATCTAGAATAGATGGTGTAGAGAACAACCTGCGAGATTGAGAATGATGATACATTAGGGAGCTATGGAAAGAGTCAAGGCATATATGTATACAGGGAAGGAGCTGGGGCGGGTCCGTGATAACCCACAAGTATAGGGGATCGCAACAGTTTTCGATAAGTAAGAGTGTCGAACCCAACGAGGAGCTAAAGGTATAACAAATATTCCCTAAAGTTCTATCGACCACCGATACAACTCTACGCACGCTTAACGTTCGCTTTACCTAGAACAAGTATAAAACTAGAAGTACTTTGTAGGTGTTCTCGGATAAGCTTGCAAGATAGTAAAGAGCACGAAAATAAAACTAGGGGCTGCTAAGGTAAAGACACAACTAAAGTAAATATAGCGAATGTGGAAAAGTGGTGGTAGGAGTTGCGAAATTGTCCCTTAAGCAATTGACTACTTTACTAGACCGATAGCAAGTTTTATGTGGGAGAGGCCATTGCTAGCATGTTATCCCTTACTTGGAATTCTATGCACTTATGATTGGAACTATTAGCAAGCATCCGCAACTACTAACATTCATTAAGGTAAAACCCAACCACAGCATTAAGATATATTGGTCCCCCTTCAATCCCGTATGCATCAATTTCTATGCCAGGTTGAAGCTTCTATCACTCTTGCCCTCCAATACATAGTCCTATCAACATACAACTAACCCTATGGTGTGATCCACGCGCGCGCTCATATGATGGGCACCAAAGGAAAGCAACATAACCACAAGCAAATTAAATCAATCATAGCAATTCATCAGTGAAAATCTACTCACACATCATAGGATGGCAACACATCATTGGATAATAATATGAAGCATAAAGCACCATGTTCAAGTAGAGGGTACAACGGGTTGCGGGAGAGTGGACCGCTGAATATAGAAGGGGGAAGGTGATGGAGATGTTGGTGAAGATGACATCGGTTTTGGTGAAGATCGTGGTGATGATGATGGCCCCGGCGGCGTTCCGGCGCCACCGGAAGCAAGGGGGAGAGAACCCCCATTCTTCTTCTTCTTCCTTGACCTCCTCCCTAGATGGGAGGAGGTTTCTCCTGTTCCTTGGCTCCCATGGCTTGGGAGGCGAGCCCCTCCGAGATTGAATCTATCTCTCTGTTCTGCGTTCTCCCCGGCTCTGTTTCACCGTTTCGCATATATATGGAGATTCGTAACTCCGATTGGCCTGCAACCTTCGCCGTGATTTTTTTCCGAATATTAGCTTTCTTGCGGCAAAAGAAGAGCATCAACCGCCTTACGGTGGGCTCACGAGGGTAGGGGCGCGCCCCCCTACCTCGTGACCACCTCGGGCACCGTCTCGTGTGGATTTTTCTTCTGGAATTTTCCATATTTTCCAAAAATAAGCTCCGTCCGTTTTTATCCCGTTTGGACTCTGTTTGATATGGATATTCTGCGAAACATAAAACATTCAACAGACAGGAACTGGCACTGGGCACTGGATCAATATGTTAGTCCCAAAAATAATAAAAAGTTTCCAAAAAGTATATGAAAGTGAATAATATTGGCATGGAACAATCAAAAATTATAGATACGACGGAGACGTATCAGCATCCCCAAGCTTAATTCCTACTCGTCCTCGAGTAGGTAAATGATAAAAAAGAATAATTTTTGATGTGGAATGCTACCTAGCATAATCTTGATCATATGTCTAATCATGGCATGAATATTAAGACACGAGTGATTCAAAGCAATAGTCTATCCTTTGACATAAAAACAATAATACTTCAAGCATACCAACCAAGCAATTATGTCTTATTGAAATAACAAAGCCAAAGAAAGCTCATCCCTACAAAATCATATAGTCTGGCTATGCTCCATCTTCACCACACAAAGCATTCACATCATGCACAAACCCGATGACAAGCCAAGCAATTGTTTCATACTTTTGACGTTCTCAAACCTTTTCAACTTTCATGCAATACATGAGCGTGAGCCATGGACATAGCACTATAGGTGGAATAGAATATGATGATGGGGGTTATGTGGAGAAGACAAAAAAGAGAGAAAGTCTCACATCGACGCGGCTAATCAACGGGCTATGGAGATGCCCATCAATTGATGTCAATGCGAGGAGTAGGGATTGCCATGCAACGGATGCACTAAGAGCTATAAGTGTATGAAAGCTCAACAAAAGAAACTCAGTGGGTGTGCATCCAACTTGCTTGCTCATGAAGACCTAGGGCATTTGAGGAAGCCCATCATTGGAATATACAAGCCAAGTTCTATAATGAAAATTACCACTAGTATATGAAAGTGACAACATAGGAGAAAATCTATATGAAGAACATGGTGCTACTTTGAAGCACAAGATATGAGACTCACTACATGAAGAACATGGTGCTACTTTGAAGCACAAGTGTGGAAAAAGAGATAGTAACATTGCCCCTTTTTATTTATTTTCTTTTTCTTCTTCTTCTTCTTTTTTTTTGCGGGCTTCTTTGGCCCCATTTTTTTATTTAGGCTTCTTTGGCCTCTTTTTTTATGGGGAAATTCTCTAATAATGATGATCATCACACTTTAATTTACTTACAACTCGATATTACAACTTGATACTAGAACACAGATATGACTCTATATGAATGCCTCCGGCGGTGTACCGGGATGTGCAATGATCTAGCGTAGCAATGACATCAAAAAACGGACAAGCCATGAAAACATCATGGTAGCTATCTTACGATCATGCAAATCAATATGACAATAAATGCTCAAGTCATGTATATGATGATGATGGAAGTTGCATGGCAATATATCTCGGAATGGCTATGGAAATGCCATGATAGGTAGGTATGGTGGCTGTTTTGAGGAAGATATAATGAGGCTTATGTGTGACAGAGCGTATCGTATCACGGGGTTTGGATGCACCGGCGAAGTTTGCACCAACTCTCGAGGTGAGAAAGGGCAATGCACGGTACCGAAGAGGCTAGCAATGATGGAAGGGTGAGAGTGCGTATAATCCATGGACTCAACATTAGCCATAAAGAACTCACATACTTATTGCAAAAATCTATTAGTCATCAAAACAAAGTACTACGCGCATGCTCCTAGGGGGATAGATTGGTAGGAAAATACCATCGCTCGTCCCCGACCGCCACTCATAAGGAAGGCAATCAATAAGCACCTCATGCTCCGACTTCGTTACATAACGGCTCACCATACATGCATGCTACGGGACTTGCAAACCTCAACACAAGTATTTATCAATTTCACAATTACTCAACTAGCATGACTCTAATATCACCATCTTTATATTGCAAAACTATTGCAAGGAATCAAACATATCATATTCAGCGATCTACAAGTTTTATGTAGGATTTTATGGCTAACCATGTGAATGACCAATTCCTGTCATCTCTCTAAATAGATATAAGTGAAGCAAGAGAGTTTAATTCTTTCTACAAAAGATATGCCCAAGATCTAACAAATATAAGTGAAGCAAAAGAGCATTCTACAAATGGAGGTTGTCTATATAAAGAGAAACAGGTAATCCAAACTTCAAATGATAAAAGTGAAGCACATGAAGCATTCTATAAAGCCATACTCAAAAGATATAAGTGAGGGGCATAGAGCATTCTATAAATCAACCAAGGACCATCTAATACCAGCATGTTGCATAAAAGAAAAAGAAAAACCTAATTGCAAAAGACGCTCCAAGACTTGCACATAATGCATGAATGAAACGAATCCGAAAACATACCGATACTTGTTGAAGAAAGAGGGGATGCCTTCCCAGCATCCCCAAGCTTAGACGCTTGAGTCTCCTTGAATATTTACTTGGGGTGCCTCGGGCATCCCCAAGCTTAAGCTCTTGCCTCTCTTCCTTCTTCTCACATCGAAACCTTCTCAATCAAACACTTCATCCACACAAAACTTCAACAGAAAACTCGGTAAGATCCGTTAGTATAATAAAGCAAATAACTACTCTAAGTACTGTTGAAAACCAATTCATATTTTGTTTTTGCATGGTGTCTACCGTAATATAACTTTTTCATTGCTTAACCCACTGATGTAAATTGATAGTTTCATCAAAACAAGCGAACTATGCATCAAAAACAGAATCTGTCTAAAACAGAACAGTCTGTAGCAATCTGAACATTCACCATACTTATGGTACTTGAAAAATTCTGCCAAAATTAGGAAACAATAAACAAGTTGTATAGAAAGACATTGCAAAAAGAATCAGAACCATTTGACGTTCCAGTAAAAAACTAAAATTCACGCACTATAGCCAAAGTTTCAGTCCTGCACCGTACAAACCAACAAGCATCATAAACATCCTAAAGGCAAACCTTGGCACATTATTTTTATAATACAATGGAATTGTACAAGGGGATAATTATTTTTATTGAAAAGTTTCTGTAATTAAGATTCACAAAGTTCCCATGGGCCTGAACAAGTTTAAGGACGTCCCCCACTTTCACAATGCTCGTCTCTCTCACTTTCACTTTTCTTTTTGAAAAGGCTTTGGGTTCCCCTCTTTATTTTTGTTGTTTTTAAACTATATGAAAGCACTCAACAGAAATAAATGACTCTCTAAAACTTCCGGGTTGTCTCCCTGCCAGCGCTTTCTTTAAAGCTATTAAGCTAGGCATATAGTGCTCAAGTAGTGAATCCACCCGGATCCCAAGGTATATCAAAGCCAGTTTTAATTAGCAATGATTTGTAATTTATTAGTGAACACAAAGTAACATATATCATGTAATGACGAAGTCTAACTCTCTTCCTATGCATCGGCATGTCATAAAAGAACAATTCATGCACACATAGTAAAGGCCAATGCATAGTATAAACAGTTTCTTGCAATTTTTTCGTGTTGGAAACATAGAGAGGTGGAGATATAGTTCCTCTCTCATAATAATTGAAAGTAGGAGCAGCAAGCACATTCATATTATATCTATCAAAATCATCATGTGCAACGGTAAAAGGCAACCCATCAATATAATCCTTAATAAGTGCAAATGTAGCGACCCGACCTCAGATGGTCAAGCTTCACTTCTGCTGTCGGGAAATATCCTGGATACTCCTTTCTTTCCTTGGTGCAATACTGTGAAAAATGTCCTTCTTCTCCACATGAATAGCAGGCATTGGAGTAAAATCTGTTGAGACCTTCTCCATCCAGGTCTTCAACACTTTCGATCATTCTTGGTTCTTCTAGATCTTCCTTGAGGGCTTCTTTCATTCCATCTTCCTGGTTCGGAATAGTTTGTTGCACCGTGGAGTAAATGTGACACTGGACCGGGTAGTGGGTGGTTCCTTCACACAGGAAGCAAGTCACCTGGCTAGTTGGGCATTCCGCAGCTGGGTGTTTCTCCTCACAATGAGGGCATCCATCTTTGTGTTCCTCCTGGGTGTGTCCTATTTCTCCGCAAATCTTGCAGGCACAAGGTTTACTTCTTGGTGCATCATTGTGCTTCCGGATAAGATGTGATTTCAACAGTGTCTTCTTGAATTCCTCCCAAGTTCTTGCTCCATTCCATCCCTGTATAGCTTTATGCATCTGCCACCATGTTGCAGCACTTCCTTCAAAATCTTGGAGAGCGTAAGATACTTCATTCTTCCTTGAAACCAAATTGCTCCCAAAGTGATTCTCCATGTTCGAATCCATAGCTCGCCTCCGGCTGAGTCTTGATCCAGAGAATATCAGTCCAACTTCATTCATCAACTATGGGGTCCAAAAGTTTTGGGATGAGATATGAGAGAGGTGGGGAGGATATACACACAATACAAACAATAGTTTTTGAAGAAACAAGTTTTACTTTGTGGCTGTCGGAAAACATCAAACAAATGACAGCTCACAAATAAATGCATCTAACGTAAGTGTGTAACAGGGTTTGGTCTTCTAAAGGTCAAATAATTCTTGATTCTTCAAATTCTTCTAGTCTTGAGTCTTCAATTGTTGTAGCTTCAACTCTTCTAATGCATGGTCAAATCCTCTTTACTCGAAGAGGCCATCGTTATCCGATATCTTGTCCTTCTTGGAGCGGCTTCAGATTGATTCTTCATGTGATCAAAAGGAAAAGGGTATATTCTAACAATTTGAGGTGAGAGGGTCTACTTGATAAAATCAGAAAAGACGAGAAGTAACGGATCCTTTTGAAAATAAAGCTTTAGAGATTTCCTGTCCTAGGGGCTTTCCGATTTCTAGGGTCACGTCCCCACAGTCAACATGTGCTCGATACCATCTCAGAGCGACCCGACCTCAGACGGTCAAGCCTACGTATTGTTGTGCCATCCACGGATCAAGTATCTTGGCACACACAGTACATTAATGTATATATCAAAGTGCAATCACATGTATAAATAACGTAAAATGATATATACCTCATAATAATCAGCGGAAACAATCAAGCGGGTGTGGAGTCCCATCAACGCCATCGGCAGGTTGAGTGTAGACCGTAACCCAGTATCGTAACTCTTACTCGTCGAGGAAATATCGCAACATGATACGTTGCAGCCGTGTAGGTCGATACATTGAATGTACCGCAAGATCACAACATGAGAAAACAGATGATAAAACTATACTATATGCAATATGGCTTTATGGCTCAGTATCTGAATTTTGTTTGCGTAAAAGCTGGTTTTATTTTACCTACATCAAAGGAATAAAATGAAGCCTGTACTATGGAGTTTTTCTGTCATGACATGGTTCCGCCAACCGATGTCTCATAGCCCAAAATCATCATAAGTTGCCCACAATTAAGTTATCAATCCGGTGTTGAGAGTTCGAAATAGATCTAAGTCCGGATGCTCAAATTGTCCGTAAGAATCGGGACACGGCTAATCGATTAGGTTTAAACCCTCTGCAGAGGTTTGTACACTTTACCCGCAAGATTCGATCCCTCTTTCCACGTTCTCGCACTTGAGGTGTTTGAGAACAAGATGACCAAACATGGTCTTCCAAAGAGTTCCTCGACCACCGTCCGGTACTCAACCCATCCTACCGTAGTTCTACATCTGCTAGTACCGCCCCAGCCAGAGTCACAACTAAGGTCAACCAAGCGAGCCCATAATGACTTGCGGTTGCAGGTAAGCTTCAGGCGTGAAGTATTCTTCCGTCTCTTTGAGTCTGGGTGAAGCTTTCCGCAAGATGTCATGGCGCTTCTCCATGCATCCCGGCCAACCATTGGTTTCTCCAGGTGCCCGTCAACCGTCCTTCACCCAAGAGTGTGTATTGAATTCTTGTCTCGAGTCTTGAAGTCTTGAGGCCTTGAAGATGCAGTCCTTGCAGGTGCCATCATGGAGTTATCGTTATTGGCGAAATCCTTCATTCTCACACCACTCCTGAGCACTCATACCAAACCCGTCTACTATAGCGTAGCATTAAAACAAATAACGTCCGGGATTGGTAACAGGGTGATGGGTTCCTACCTCATGCATACTACTCAACTACAAGGATTCAATAACACTCTTGAGGGGTGGTTGCAAAGGTGCCACTAAATGCAATAAACATAGGTATGAAAGCAATGGTCAAAGTGAACTTGCACGGTGATGTTGACGAAGAAGAATTATCGTTCTCAAGAAATAACTTGATAGACTACTCGTCACTCTCGATGAAATCTATATAACAAACATACCATTCACATAAGCACTCGCACTAACAATCAAAACAAAAGAGAGAGCGAATAAGAATCGAAGGAACTTCAAATAAAACTAGGAGTCTTCTTCTACAACATTCACAAAAATAGTTTTGTCTAACGGAAAATAAAACACTAAAATAACAGAGAATAAAATATAAATTTAGTTAAGACAAAATAAAGTATTTTTTCATAAAGCTATTTTGAAAGTATTTTCAATTGGGAGTTAAAACAGTAGAAATCCATTGCAAGTTATTAGCGAACTTGAATTGATTTCACGATAACAAAATAAAAATAAATATAAAAACTTGTTGAACACCTACTGTTTAACTAATAGAAACCAAACATAAACTTTCTGAAATATAAAATAAAATAATTTAAAAACAACTATAGAAAAGAAGTAGCTATAATTGAATAGAACTAAAACAGAATTTGTTTTACATGAAATAATAAGCTAAAATACTCAAAAAAATTTGAAATTTTACCACTGGTAAATATGATCACTAGTGATCAGTAGAAAAAGAATCAAATAAAAATCTATTTTAAACTCCCGGAATAAGCAAAACAAGCTTTAATTCAAATCTGATCTAACTCAATTTTATAAATCCAAACATAGACAAATTATATATTTTGGAAACTACAAGAAAATTGTGATCTAACGCAAAAAGAATCAGCATCATTGGACTTCTAGACCAAAAGTTATAAGCTAAACAAGAACGAAACTAAATCTGTTACGGAAATAAATCTGAAAACGAAAAGCAGCGACGTGGCGAGATTTGATTGGTTGTCGGTGTGCGTGTTTTAGGCTATCTAGAGGACGGCCGCACCTTTGAAGAAAACGGTTTGGCTATTAAGTGATCTATTTGGGGCCTTAGGATCAAGATCTAACGGTGGTGCGGGAATAGACAAAAGAAAGAGAAAAAAACAACAAGGAGTTACATGACGTGAGGCGAGATGGCGGGAAGGAGGCAGCGATGTGGAGGGCTGCTCGGCGAGGGGGCGAGGTCGCCGGCGAGGTGGGGGTGGCGGAGGAGGGTCGGCGCTTGGGAGGTGGCGCTGGGCGCCTCAGTGCTGCTCACTCTGGCGTCGGGCTCTGGTGGCGTTCTAGGCAGGAAAAGGAGGACGGTGGCGAGGAGGCTACAGGCAGGGAGGCGTGGTGATGGGAAAAATGGAGCGAGGAGAGGAGGGGTTTTATAGGCGGTCTCGGGAGGCGCTGGGATGGAAAGACGAGGGAGATCGGGAAGGTGGAGATTCTGTCTCCATGGATATGGAAAGCTTCAGTAACGTGAGAGGAAGCAGAGGAAGGAGATGATCTCTTGTTGGGCTAGAATAGGAAAGTGCTTAATGGGCCAGGTTTTTCCTAATAAAAGCGATTCCATTCCTATTTTTAAAATTAGGAAACTAAAACAATAAAAGGAAATCAAATCAATTCGAATAAAGAGTTTTATATACTAAAATTATCAGAAAAATAAAATGTAGATGATGAGCATTATTCCACGGCCAAAATAAAAACTTAAAAAATATGTTTTCAGAAAATCCCTAAAGGCTTTATTTCTTTTTGCAAATAATTTTTAAATAAAAACTTTGGTTTTCTTGGCTCAAATATTTTCAAAAATGCCCCTGATTTTGGAGGGTCATTTTCCTCCGCTTTCTTGCTTGCAAGAATTTATTTTCGGGTATTTCTCGGGAAGAAAAATAGAGAAGCAAGTGCAAATATTTGAAAGAATTAAATTGCAAAACTCCGTTCAAATTCTTTATAGTTGAAGAAGTCATGTCATCTTCTCTCATTGATTTTAATAGGATGAATTTGAATTTACGGAGAAGGGAAAGTCATTTTATTCCCTCTCATTCAAAAGTTTTTGAAAAGGTTCAAATTTCACTCAAGCAAACAAACAAACAATTCAATTAATTATATTAACATTCCAAAATTTGGGATGTTACAAACCTACCACACTTAAAATGAATCTAGTCCTCGAGATTGAAGAAACTAACAAGAAAAGGTTAGGGTTGGGGTCTTCTTGCAAATGTCTTGGTTAGAAAGGTCAGGGGTGCTACCACACTTAAAAACAAGGTCATGGTTCCAATAAACTCAGATATTTCCTCTGGAGGGCTGACAATGTATGTCTCTTCACATATCTTACAATAGCTCCTTCATTAAAGCTCTTACATCGGAAGCATAGAGTTTTCCTCAAAAGCTTGGGTCGGTTCGTCAAAGTTGAAGTTCGTCCGAGACTGGATCTTCTTAGCTGATGGGTGCATGTCCATTCTAAACAACTATCGAACACTCATGGTGGTCTACAATTTATGGTTTTCTCCTGCGAGAAAGCGGGTGCAGGTTGAACCTCACCGTATAACCTCGTTTGTAGCGTTTGCTGTAATGGGGTTCCATCGTCCTACCATTTTATGGTTTTATGGCTTATCGCGTCGACACTCTTCTAAGTTTTTCAAGGCTCTCTGATTTTCCATCAACATATGATAGTTCATGATAGAAGTCTCCGGTATGGGGGCCAATCCATCCCGCACTTGAATCATTACCACATATGTAAATATCGAATCACGTGTTTTAACACTTGGGCATACTCACAAGCATTGCAGAATTTCTCTTGTTCTCGAACTGTTTTCGAGTAAATCCATGGTTTCTGCAAGCCCAACAAAACATCTATCGTTACTTCACCACTCTTAGGTTTTTGCGCAACCTCCTACGGAACGTATGCTGATTGGATCACTGATTCTTCCAAATTGTTCCTTTATCAAGGTTACATCAGTTCCTTTTTAAAACCCTGGGCCTGTGGGTTATGGCCCACTTCAACACTAGTGCAGCTTTTAACTTATCCTTGGAGTAACTCTCTCGTTCCATATTACACCTCCTTTAAATCCAGTAGTACTCTGTTTCTTCATACCATCATATCAAAACAAAATTCCAACTTATTTTGTCCAGCTTCCTTCTAGGGACCGTCATGGATAACACATTTCTTTCTTCATTGATCCTGTGGTTTTCAGAGTACTACGACCAAAAATAAATGCACAAGTTTGTCCATAACATCTCATTATTCTCATATCAATCTTTCATTACATCCTTAATCATTTTTTCGTGAATCCAAATTTCAAAAGGTACTTTGTTACAAATGCTGCCACCCACATGGTTTCGTATGGTGGACATTACTTCCAACTTTATTCATTTTTTTCCTCCTTGAGGATTCTTGATCCTTTGGAATTGTGCGACATGTGCCTTGAAATCTTCAATCTTCTGTTTCATCGTAGTAGCCTTGAGCTTCACCTCCATCATCTCTGTATGTACTTCGCTTAGGTATTCCTGAGTATAACGGAGTCTTGCTTCAAGTATTTCTCGATCGGCGATGGCTTCCATGGCTGCTTCACGAACAGCATCGAAGAAAGTTGCTTGTGGCACACGTGAAATGAAAAGTACTGCCCCATCATTTTGGGCAAACTCCTTTCAAATGGTGGAGGTGTACCTCCACATACCAAAGTTCCACTCCCTTATGCATGAAGGGTAGCCTTTGTAGACTGCATCTCCTTCAAGGTGAATATGCTTCATCATGTCCTTCAGGATTTTCGGGTAATCATGATCACTTGTCAGGGTCATGATCGTTTCAGGGCCCTTAAGGAAAGACTCATAAAGGGTCGTCATCTGCAGTTGTGAAACAGAAATGATGCTCAGAATAAGGTACTTATCTCCTGCGGCACATATTCATATCATCCAAACAGAACTTCAAACTCAATTTCCAATTTCCTGTTTATGCATCACGACTCACCTTCTTCCATGTTCATCAAGAATATTAATTTCCAAGATAAAATATGGCAACTCCTTAAAGCTTTTCAGCATGTGACATTACAACTTTATTGAGTCATGAACTATTACAAACTCTGAGAAATCTATTACATAACTCAACTCATTGAGCTCATGAAAAGGAAATTGCTTTCTACTACTCTTATTATCCATATCAAAATTCCAACTACTCAACTCCAGCTTTCATCTTGTCGGGACATTTAATAGCATAATGTCCTGCCTCCTTGCAGCGAAAACAAATGACTTCCGACATGTCTCGGGGCTTCTTTGTGATTATGCGGGCTCCTTGGATTCTTGGCTTCTTTTCTGGGCATTTACTAGCGTAATGACCTAAATCCTTGCACCTGTAACAGGTGATATGACTCAAGTCCTTCTCTGCAAAAATTGTGTTGCTCTCGGGTTGCCTTCCTTTTCTCTTCCTGGATTTCTCTGGAATGATCAGAGTTTCTATCTCCCGGGGTCAAACTTCACTTCTGCTGTCGGGAAATATCCTGGATACTCCTTTCTTTCCTTGGTGCAATACTGTGAAAAATGTCCTTCTTCTCCACATGAATAGCAGGCATTGGAGTAAAATCTGTTGAGACCTTCTCCATCCAGGTCTTCAACACTTTCATCATTCTTGGTTCTTCTAGATCTTCCTTGAGGGCTTCTTTCATTCCATCTTCACGGTTCGGAATAGTTTGTTGCACCGTGGAGTAAATGTGACCTTTGGACCGGGTAGTGGGTGGTTCCTTCACAGGAAGCAAGTCACCAGCTAGTTGGGCATTCCGCACTGGGTGTTTCTCCTCACAATGAGGGCATCCATCTTTGTGTTCCTCCTGGGTGTGTCCTATTTCTCCGCAAATCTTGCAGGCACAAGGTTTACTTCTTGGTGCATCATTGTGCTTCCGGATAAGATGTGATTTCAACAGTGTCTTCTTGAATTCCTCCCAAGTTCTTGCTCCATTCCATCCCTGTATAGCTTTATGCATCTGCCACCATGTTGCAGCACTTCCTTCAAAGTACTGGAGAGCGTAAGATACTTCATTCTTCCTTGAAACCAAATTGCTCCCAAAGTGATTCTCCATGTTCTGAATCCATAGCTCTGCCTCCGGCTGAGTCTTCGGTCCAGAGAATATCAGTCCAACTTCATTCATCAACTATGGGGTCCAAAAGTTTTGGGATGAGATATGAGAGAGGTGGGGAGGGATATACACACAATACAAACAATAGTTTTTTGAAGAAACAAGTTTTACTTTGTGGCTGTCGGAAAACATCAAACAAATGACAGCTCACAAATCGTCGCATCTAACGTAAGTGTGTAACAGGGGTTTGGTCTTCTAAAGGTCAAATAATTCTTCAGATTCTTCAAATTCTTCTAGTCTTCGGAGTCTTCAATTGTTGTAGCTTCAACTCTTCTAATGCATGGTCAAATCCTCTTTACTCTGAAGAGGCCATCAGTTATCCGATATCTTGTCCTTCTTGGAGCGGCTTTAGTTGATTCTTCATGTGATCAAAAGGGAAAAGGGTATATTCTAACAATTTGAGGTGAGAGGGTCTACTTGATAAAATCAGAAAAGACGAGAAGTAACGGATCCTTTTGAAAATAAAGCTTTAGAGATTTCCTGTCCTAGGGGCTTTCCGATTTCTAGGGTCACGTCCTACAGTCAACATGTGCTCTGATACCATCTCTGTAGCGACCCGACCTCAGACGGTCAAGCCTACGTATTCTTTGTGCCATCCACGGATCGGTATCTTTGGCTTTACAGTACATTAATGTATATATCAAAGTGCAATCACATGTATAAATAACGTAAAATGATATATACCTCATAATAATCAGCGGAAACAATCAAGCGGGTGTGGAGTCCCATCAACGCCATCGGCAGGTTGAGTGTAGACCGTAACCCTGATCGTAACTCTTACTCGTCGAGGAAATATCTGCAACATGATACGTTGCAGCCGTGTAGGTCATTACATTGAATGTACCGCAAGATCACAACATGAGAAAACAGATGATAAAACTATACTATATGCAATATGGCTTTATGGCTCAGATCTGAATTTTGTTTGCGTAAAAGCTGGTTTTATTTTACCTACATCAAAGGAATAAAATGAAGCCTGTACTATGGAGTTTTTCTGTCATGACATGGTTCCGCCAACCGATGTCTCATAGCCCAAAATCATCATAAGTTGCCCACAATTAAGTTATCAATCCGGTGTTGAGAGTTCGAAATAGATCCAAGTCCAGATGCTCAAATTGTCCGTGAATCGGGACACGGCTAATCGATTAGGTTTAAACCCTCTGCAGAGGTTTGTACACTTTACCCGCAAGATTCGATCCCTCTTTCCACGTTCTCGCACTTGAGGTGTTTGAGAACAAGATGACCGAAACATGGTCTTCCAAAGAGTTCCTCGACCCTTTGTCCGGTACTCAACCCATCCTACCGTAGTTCTACATCTGCTAGTACCGTCCCAGCCAGAGTCACAACTAAGGTCAACCAAGCCGAGCCCATAATGACTTGCGGTTGCAGGTAAGCTTCGGCGTGAAGTATTCTTCCGTCTCTTTGAGTCTGGGTGAAGCTTTCCGCAAGATGTCATGGCGCTTCTCCATGCATCCCGCCAACCACTGGTTTCTCCAGGTGCCCGTCAACCGTCCTTCACCCAAAGAGTGTGTATTGAATTCTTGTCTCGAGTCTTGAAGTCTTGAGGCCTTGAAGATGCAGTCCTTGCAGGTGCCATCATGGAGTTGTCGTTATTGGCGAAATCCTTCATTCTCACACCACTCCTGAGCACTCATACCAAACCCGTCTACTATAGCGTAGCATTAAAATAAATAACGTCCGGGCTTGGTAACAGGGTGATGGGTTCCTACCTCATGCATACTACTCAACTACAAGGATTCAATAACACTCTTGAGGGGTGGTTGCAAAGGTGCCACTAAATGCAATAAACATAGGTATGAAAGCAATGGTCAAAGTGAACTTGCTCGGTGATGTTGACGAAGAAGAATTATCGTTCTCAAGAAATAACTTGATAGACTACTCGTCACTCTCGATGAAATCTATATAACAAACATACCATTCACATAAGCACTCGCACTAACAATCAAAACAAAAGAGAGAGCGAATAAGAATCCGAAGGAACTTCAAATAAAACTAGGAGTCTTCTTCTACAACATTCACAAAAATAGTTTTGTCTAACGGAAAATAAAACACTAAAATAACAGAGAATAAAATATAAATTTAGTTAAGACAAAATAAAGTATTTTTTCATAAAGCTATTTTGAAAGTATTTTCAATTGGGAGTTAAAACAGAGAGAAATCCATTGCAAGTTATTAGCGAACTTGAATTGATTTCACGATAACAAAATAAAATAAATATAAAACTTGTTGAACACCTACTGTTTAACTAATAGAAACCAAACATAAACTTTCTGAAATATAAAATAAAATAATTTAAAAACAACTATAGAAAAGAAGTAGCTATAATTGAATAGAACTAAAACAAAATTTGTTTTACATGAAATAATAAGCTAAAATACTCAAAAAAATTTGAAATTTTACCACTGGTAAATATGATCACTAGTGATCAGTAGAAAAAGAATCAAATAAAATCTATTTTTAAACTCCCGGAATAAGCAAAACAAGCTTTAATTCAAATCTGATCTAACTCAATTTTTATAAATCCAAACATAGACAAATTATATATTTTTGGAAACTACAAGAAAATTGTTATCTAACGCAAAAAGAATCAGCATCATTGGACTTCTAGATCAAAAGTTATAAGCTAAACAAGTACGAAACTAAATCTGTTACGGAAATAAATCTGAAAACGAAAACGGCGACGTGGCGAGATTTGATTGGTTGTCGGGTGTGCGCGTTTTAGGCTATCTAGAGGACGGCCGCACCTTTGAAGAAAACGGTTTGGCTATTAAGTGATCTATTTGGGGCCTTAGGATCAAGATCTAACGGTGGTACGGGAATAGACAAAAGAAAGAGAGAAAAAAAACAACAAGGGAGTTACCTATACGTGAGGCAGAGATGGCAGGAAGGAGGCGGCGATGTGGAGGCTGCTCGGCGAGGGGGCGAGGTCGCGGCGAGGGTGGGGTGGCGGAGGAGGGGTCGGCGCTTGGGAGGTGGCGCTGGGCGCCTCAGTGCTGCTCACTCTGGCGTCGGGCTCTGGTGGCGTTCTAGGCAGGAAAAGGAGGACGGTGGCGAGGAGGCTACAGGCAGGGAGGCGTGGTGATGGGAAAAATGGAGCGAGGAGAGGAGGGGTTTATAGGCGGTCTGGAGGCGCTGGGATGGAAAGACGAGGGAGATCGGGAAGGTGGAGATTCTGTCTCCATGGATATGGAAAGCTTCAGAACGTGAGAGGAAGCAGAGGAAGGAGATGATCTCTTGTTGGGCTAGAATAGGAAGTGCTTAATGGGCCAGGTTTTTCCTAATAAAACGATTCCATTCCTATTTTTAAAATTAGGAAACTAAAACAATAAAAAGGAAATCAAATCAATTCGAATAAAGAGTTTTATATACTAAAATTATCAGAAAAATAAAATGTAGATGATGAGCATTATTCCACGGCCAAAATAAAAACTTAAAAAATATGTTTTCAGAAAATCCTAAAGGCTTTATTTCTTTTTGCAAATAATTTTAAATAAAAACTTTGGTTTTCTTGGCTCAAATATTTTCAAAATGCCCCTGATTTTGGAGGTCATTTTCCTCCGCTCTTTCTTGCTTGCAAGAATTTATTTTCGGGTATTTCTCGGGAAGAAAAATAGAGAAGCAAGTGCAAATATTTGAAAGAATTAAATTGCAAAACTCCGTTCAAATTCTTTATAGTTGAAGAAGTCATGTCATCTTCTCTCATTGATTTTAATAGGATGAATTTGAATTTACCGGAGAAGGGGAAAGTCATTTTATTTCCTCTCATTCAAAAGTTTTTGAAAAGGTTCAAATTTCACTCAAGTTTAATTCACTCAAGCAAACAAACAAACAATTCAATTAATTATATTAACATTCCAAAATTTGGGATGTTACAACAAACTTCTCCGATATAGTGTAGTTTGGAGAATCCAAAAAGATAATAGGACTATCATGTGTGGGTGCAATAGCAACAATTTCATTCATAACATAAGGAACTATAGCAAGTTCATCTCCATAAGCATAATTCATATTGGCATCTTGGCCACAAGCATAGCAAGCATCATCAAAAAGGGATATTTCAAAAGAATCATAGGGATCATAACAGTCATCATAACAATCATCCTTCGGTAAGCACGAAGGGGAATTAAATAATGTATGAGTTGGAGGGTTACTCTCATTAGAAGGTGGGCACGGGTAGCTAATCCGCTCTTCCTCCTTTTGTTCTTCGCTCTCCTCATCATCTTTTTCATCCAATGAGCTCACAGTTTCATCAATTTCTTCTTCCATAGCTTCCTGCAAAATATTAGTCTCTTTTTGGAAGCGGAGTAGTTCTCAATATATGGTTTAACATAAGGATTAGAAGCATAATTATCATAGCAATATTTAAGTATGGCAAAATTTTCAGATTCGTAAAGAGTAGCACCATACTTTTCAATCAAAGAAGCAATTTAGAAGTAACCTTTGTCGGTGTACTAGAGTAGGGGTACCCTAGTATCCCGAACTTCGTGCACAGACAGATTGCAGCACCTCCATGGCGAGGCTGGCCTGGTGACCATCAAGATCTTCCACGGCTCCTTTGGAGCCATTCGAGAACAAAGTAATCAAGGCCCGGCAAGAGGAGCTTGCCGGAAGACCACTCAAGGCACGAAGGAAACAAGGCCCGGCAAGAGGAGCTTGCGGGAGGGTTTAGTGAGCGACAAGCTCCCGCGCGACAAGAACCTTGCCGCTGCAAGGTGCTCGCCATGACAAGTGACCTCTCTTCATCTCCGCTCCAGCTCATCCGCCAAGCGTGTCGCCATGGGGCTCTCCCAAGCAGCGTGTCGACGGGCTGTGCAGCCAGCGGGGAGCAGCGATAAGCGGCCGACAAGCTACCATCGTGGCAAACGGAGGCGCACTTGACGGTCCCTGTTACACTGTTGAGCGACTGAGATGGGCATTTATGACTCTTGTCCCTTGCCGTCAGAGTTAGGTATAGATCACTGTACACTGTACAAAGCGGTGTACCAACCTCTGTTTTTACTATCTTACCCTTGTCTACTTGCCACATGTGGTGACCCCTTGTGCCTATAAAAGGAGGCCCAAGTGCAACGTAGAAAGGGTTCGGTTCGGCTCCGGCTTAGTTCATTCGACTCATACGAAGCCACACTCACTCAGGCTAGGTTTTGTAGCTCCCATTGCTCCCTAGCAAGAACACAATATAATCCACAAAGCAGCAGTAGGAGTGTTATCTCTCCGGAGAGCTCCGAAGCTGGGTAAATCTGCTCATGTGCATTGCTTCGATCTGCTCTTCGTGCATTCTCCGCCCCCCTCCGAACCACAAGGGACTCGGTCCCATAGGTGTTCGTGGGCCACGATCAGCTTCCCCAACAAGCACCCTTAAAAGCAACAAATTCTTCAATTTGTTGAACATCATAGTAATTATAAACACCCTTAGCATACGAGGATAAGATTCCATTATCAATAAACTCACATTGGTAGGGAAGGTGTTTCCTACGGTTTTCAGAACAACAAGTAAAATCATAATAATTGCATAAATTCCAAGCATAGCATTGCAAAACGTTGAATTTGACCACATAATAGTTTCCCTTTTTCAGATATACGGTGTCGCACATAACAAGCATGCTCATCTAAATATTTGCCCTCAACTAAGCTAGTTGGGGTTTCAGACCTGACACAAAGGGATCGAAGATGATCCAAGTAAAAGCTTCAGAGTGTGATAGATTTTGAGTGGTTCTTCAACCATTGGAGCAGTAGGTACAACTAATTTTTTTGGTATTTTGCGTTTCCTACCCATAACTAAAGATAGAAAACAACTAAGAACAGCAAATAAAAATTACTTAGTGATAAAGCTAACAAGCACACACGAGAATATTCACCCCACGCTATTGCACCCCGGCAACGGCGCCAGAAAAAGGTATTGATAACCCACAAGTATAGGGGATCGCAACAGTTTTCGATAAGTAAGAGTGTCGAACCCAAAGAGAAGCTAAAGGTAGAACAAATATTCCCTAAAGTTCTATCGACCACCGATACAACTCTACGTATGCTTAACGTTCGCTTTACCTAGAACAAGTATAAAACTAGAAGTACTTTGTAGGTGTTTTCGGATAGGCTTGCAAGAAAGTAAAGAGCACGAAAATAAAACTAGGGGCTGCTAAGGTAAAGACACAACTAAAGTAAATATAGCGAATGTGGAAAAGTGGTGGTAGGAGTTGCGAAATTGTCCCTTAAGCAATTGACTACTTTACTAGACCGATAGCAAGTTTTATGTGGGAGACGCCATTGCTAGCATGTTATCCCTTACTTGGAATTCTATGCACTTATGATTGGAACTATTAGCAAGCATCCGCAACTACTAACGTTCATTAAGGTAAAACCCAACCATAGCATTAAGATATATTGGTCCCCCTTCAATCCCGTATGCATCAATTTCTATGCTAGGTTGAAGCTTCTGTCACTCTTGCCCTCCAATACATAGTCCTATCAACATACAACTAACCTTATGGTGTGATCCACGCGCGCGCTCATATGATGGGCACCAAAGGACATCAACATAACCACAAGCAAATTAAATCAATCATAGCAATTCATCAACCACCAATAGGACAACAAAAATCTACTCAGACATCATAGGATGGCAACACATCATTGGATAATAATATGAAGCATAAAGAACCATGTTCAAGTAGAGGGTACAGCGGGTTGCGGGAGAGTGGACCGCTGAATATAGAAGGGGTAAGGTGATGGAGATGTTGGTGAAGATGACGGCGGTGTTGGTGAAGATCGCGGTGATGATGATGGCCCCCGGCGGCGTTCCGGCGCCACCGGAAGCAAGGGGGAGAGAGCCCCCATTCTTCTTCTTCTTACTTGACCTCCTCCCTAGATGGGAGGAGGGTTTCCCCTCTGTTCCTTGGCTCCCATGGCTTGGGAGGGGCGAGAGCCCCTCCGAGATTGGATCTATCTCTCTCTTTCTGCGTTCTCCTTGGCTCTGTTCCACCGTTTCGCGTATATATGGAGATTCGTAACTCCGATTGGCCTGAAACCTTCGCCGTGATTTTTTTTCCAAATATTAGCTTTCTTGCGGCAAAAGAAGAGCATCAACCGCCTTACGATGGGCTCACGAGGGTAGGGGGCGCGCCCCCCTACCTCGTGACCACCTCGGGCACCGTCTCGCGTGGATTTTTTTTCTCGAATTTTCCATATTTTCCAAAAATAAGCTAGGTCCGTTTTTATCCCGTTTGGACTCCGTTTGATATGGATATTCTGCGAAACATAAAACATGCAATGAGACGAGGAACTGCCTTTGGCCTTTGGATCAATATGTTAGTCCCAAAAATAATAAAAAGTTGCCAAAAAGTATATGAAAGTGAATAATATTGGCATGGAACAATCAAAAATTATAGATACGACGGAGACGTATCACTCCGCATGTGGGAGAGATAGAAAGAGGAGAGTGGTGCACAAGGAGACAAAGTGTGCTTGTTTGCAGTGGGGGTGGTGTGTGAGGTGAGTGTGCGAGAACCACATAACTAGGGAGATAGACGTTTGGGGGCGACGTTTTGTGTGTATGGGAAAGATACACTCTACATAGTGCGTGTGCTTGGATAAGAGAGATTACGGGAGACCTAGAGAGTTGGGGAAGAGATGTGTGCATGCTTGAGAGACAAGATAGAGACCTATATTGGGGTCCAGACTTTAGAAGAGAGGGGGGCGTTAATGTGCTCGTGTGTTCGTGTATGGGGGAGAGAACGACTTGATATATATGGTCAATAGTGTGTGCACTCATGGTTGATCAATTTGTTTCACAGTTTGGACTATGAGATAACGATACTTTTGAACATGCGTGATATACCTTGATATACCAGAATTACAAACCTAAGATTGGAATTTTGGAACTCGACTCCATCATTAGCTTTTGTAGTTCATTTAAATGGAAGTAAATTTTTTAAGCCGGGATTTCGTGACTTCAAATTCATATATCAAACCTAGAGTTATACACATACGGGCATGTTCAAACTTTATAATCATCCACTTTATTCATACACATACACATTTTTGCTTTAGTCATCATATTTAGGATAAACACATTTGGAATTTCATTTGAATTGGAGCGTATGATGGTATTTCCTTGTACTAGCTCAATGATCCATATTTGAATTGAATGGACAATCTAAGTTTCAAGTTGGAGACATTGATTTTCAAAACTTGCACTTTTTTTTGCGTGCAAAACAAAGAAATTCCTGGCCATGATATCATAGTCGGTCGTACAAGAGTAGAACACTTATAATTTCAGGCGCCAAAAGCTTTGAAACTTCACGCTCACATCGAAATATCTCGCGCCCGAAAGTTTAGCCGTGCGATATTCCTGTTTTAGCCCTGCCACATGAACGGAAAAGGGCTGCTTTGGTAACTCCATTGTTTTCCCCTCTTTGCCCCCAACATTCTTACCCAGAGCCCCTCCCCTTCCCCTCCCCGACCCCCCAACCCCAGCAAGCCGCCGAATCTTGTCCTCCGTCGCAGTGGTGAACCTCACACCCCGCCGGATCTACCTTCCGCACCTTGGAACCCCCAACTGCCAACTCACCACTTCACCGGAGCCGCTTCACCGACTGGCTTGTCCACCGCTCCAGATCTCCTTGACCGCCATCATGCACTAATAGAAAACAGAGCTTTAGCGCCGGTTCGTAAGGGCCTTTAGTGCCGGTTATGGAACCGGCACTAAAATGTGGGCACTAAAGGCCCCCCCCCCCTTTAGTACCGGTTAAGCACGAACCGGCGCTAAAAACCACCACGTGGCGTGAGCTCACATACTGTAAGGGGACCTTTAGTACCGGTTGGTGTTACCAACCGGTACTAAAGGTTTTTTTTTGAATTTTTTTTTTGATAATTTTGCAAAAAATTTATTTTTTTTTATTTTTGATTTTTCTGAATTATTTGATGGTTTAGTCTCTAATCACCTCTCTTAACTGCTCAAGTGTGGATCACTCATTCCAAATCATCTAACTTCCCGACCGGTCACCCATCCCTCTCAGTGCTCCAGCCCGAGCACGCTTAACTTTCGGGTTCTATTCTCCTTCGTTTCCGAGTCTGCACTTGTTGTTTTCCTGACAATAGTAAGATGTCAATCCTATTAACCCTCAGGAGTTTAGCTTGAGCATGAAGTCACACATTTCACCGTTTGAGTTTGAAACTATTATTCTAAAAAAACAGTAATTATTTAGTAACGCTAATATTTCTTGAGTAAGTTTGACCATAGTTTGACCAAAATTCAAAAAATTGAAATAATTATTTAGTAACACTAATATTCTTGAATAATTATGTAGTAACATTAATACTTCTTGAATAAGTTGTTTGACCAAATGTAACCAAAATTTTTAAAAAAACTGAAATTTGACCATATCTTTTTTTTCCTTTTCGAATTTGAGGATTCTAAAAAATTCCATACAGTCCGTAGGCGGTCTCCATCGGATGCGTTCGTGCTGAATTTTTTGATATATTATACGTTTTTTTCCGACATCGTATGCAAAAGTTATAGCCGTTTTACATTTTCCCTACACTTTTTGCAAAACATGTCCAAATTTAAGTTTTTTAATTTTCCTAACTAGTAGATGTAGTAATATAACTACATCTCGAAGAATTTTATTTTTTGAATTTTTATTATTTTATTTTGTATTTTCAAAAGCGGAAATGGCGATATACGGGGTAGGGATTGAAAATTGACCTTTAGTACGGTTCGTAGCACGAACCGGTACTATAGGTCAAACCCTTTAATACCGGTTCGTGGCACGAACCGGTACTAAAGGTTAGCCCTTTAGTACCGGTTTGTGCCACGAACCAGTACTAAAGGTGATCGCGGGGCCCCGGCCTGACGCCAGCCTGCCACCACCCCTTTAGTACCGGTCCGTGCCACGAACCGGTACTAAAGGTTCAACACGAACCGGCATTAATGCAAATCCGTTCGAACCGGCACTAATGGTACCATTAGTACCGGGCCAAAATCAAACCGGCACTAATGTGCTTCACGTTTGACCCTTTTTCTACTAGTGATGGTCCAACGCACCGGATCTGCTTAAGTGGCGCCCTCGTCCACCATAGTTTAGGCCCTTAATTGACTCCCTTGTCCACCCCATCACTGGCCCTTCATACAAGCCCTCGTCCGCCGCAATAGATCCGCCTCACCGAAAGCACTATACACCGCGCCCTCCGAAGCCTTCGTCCACTGCACCGGACCCGCTCCACGGACGCCATATTCAACTCCACCGGCCCTGCTTTACTGACGCCGCAGCCTCATCAGGATATTTCGATTTGTACTCCTTAGGGTTTTCTCTTCTTGATCGTGCAACTGTTCACTTACCACAGATGAGCTTTCTTGCATGTCGGCAGGCGCCGCAACCGAAGCACGGGAGCCACTTGAGCGACGGCGACAGCCGGCCCAAACTCAACTGCAACACGAGCACCATCGACGATCCTTAGCTATCAAGTATGACAACGATACCCATACACCGCCGAGAATCAGGTACTATTATCCAACGACCGGCGCCTACATTCGCTATCTTAGCATAAGCACCGCACCTTTGAATTTCTTTAGAACATCATTCAATTTTTCATGAGATGCGTTATTCTGCTTGCCCCTGTAGGTCCATACTTCTGGCAGTGAACATGTTACATGTGCTAAATTACATACCAGTGCACATATAGTTAATATGCTTTAGTTTTGTCCTAAGTATTACTGTACTTTCTAGATATCACTGCCTACTATTTTACTTCTTGCATGCTATATTTATGATAATGGTGTTTTTCTAATGCCACCTGTTGGTTCCATCAGACTGCTTCTTGTTCTCTATGCTTAATTACACATCAGCAAACTAGCATGTGGTTCCGCTGCTTTTTGTTTGTTTTACCCTACATTTTCTGATGCTAGCTATTACATCACTGCTCCGAGCCTCTGTTCATTACTTTTTTGTGTGTTCTTGATCTTCCCAAGTTGCATGACTAATTTGAGGCTTCTATTAATTATGGAGCTGCCAACCCCATCAAGCAAAATATTTGTTCTTTTGGGGCTGGCACCTCGAACAAGCATAAAAATAGAAGGAAGCAGATATATTGTCGTGTATGCACACACACTTCTTTCATTAGTTTAGATGAACCATTGATGATCAATTTGAACCAGTACATGCGATTAAAATTAATTTTACCTAAATAGAGGGTGCAGAATAAACTACAACAACTAGATTTGGAACCATGGGATGCTGACGATATCTTCAAAGAACATTGCAACGGCAGCGAGACTTCACAGCAACATATGGTAAGCCAGTGTGTTTTAGTACATGTGAAATGTAATTCGTGTGGGCTGCTTTCTTGGCTTGTGCCCTCAACCTGTAATCCTACAGAATTACAAATAGTTCAGTTGTCTGCTTTGCTGTATTGCTTGATTCGAATGCTTGTTTGTTACTTGTTACGCTATACCTGAGTTGGCCAATATGTCAACAGTGCCTGCTGTACTATCATAAAGAAATGCATGCCTAGTTCATTTGAGTCCTTAACTTTAACTCTGAACTTCATCACAAGACTATCTTCGTAGTTTATATGAGGCCACACTGTTAAGTGCTTTCTCAGATTATTTCAACAGCTTAGATGCCTTGGCGACTTAAATATAGCGGTGGTACACTCCCTTTCAACTAGGGATGTCAACTGGGTCCCGTTTAATCCTGATTAAAGTCCACTAGTGGTATGATAGTTCAAAAGAGTTTTTGTTTTTTGAGGAAAATGAACTAGGGAGCTAGCAAAAACTAACTAGATGGGACTGGTGGATGTCATTTATTTACCACTTACATCCCTAGTTTCATCTCACCATTTTAATCTCTTTTCGACTGATGCTGCTTTGAACCATTTAAATATAGCTTGCCATGCTCGGCAATAATTGTATGTCGTTTACCATGTAAGCTTACTGCCTGGATCATGTAATAACCATCTCTTACTTAAGTCCAGCGGAAACCTTTTAGGATGCCGTTCACACTAGGACACAATGTACAACCCCAGAATCTATTTGTGGAAGCAGTGCGCCATCCATGTTACCAGGTGGTAGCATTTCAGAGGCAACACCGCCGAGAGCAGTCTGAGAACATATATTATAGTTCTTGAGGCTCTACTAGAGGCAGAAAGAGATGGTGTGGTTTCCATGAATGAGGTAATCTCGATCTTGAAGCTGGAAATCATGCAATTAGTTGCACGCATTATGCAAGCAACCCAAGAATTGGAGGAAGTAAGAATGTTGCATTTTAAGATGGAGGAGGTCCTGCTGCTTCTGCTATCTGAAGCCCAGGGTAATCCCAGTTATTCTTTAGATACCAGTTGAAATTGTCATTAGATTATTGTACTTGCATGTTGTGTCATGTCTCTGAATGGATTATGCTATAAGACCCCCCATGTTGTCCATGAGTTGTAATGATCCGAATTTTGTAGGCGAGGTAATCCTCAGTACTTGTATGGTTGACATAAGGTGAACTGTTTTTCGTGTGAGCATATTGTATTGGATGAAATAACTGTTTGACTCAAAGTGTATCCAACCTACTGAATTCGAAGATCATGGCATTTCTAAATCATAATCATATATAAAGGTGGAATAAATCTTTGTTGCAGTTTTGAAGAAACAAATAACAAAACATAGAATTATCTGTGGATATTCGTACTCGAATAGAAATTGGATTTGGATTTAGTTGCCAGGGTCCAGGGCAAACGTGAATGCTAATTCTCCCAAGTTTTGAACGAAGCGGCTAAACACCCACTATCATTTGTGGGCTGCCCGAAGCAAGTGTTTGTGAGATGGAAATTACTGTCTACCCCTGACACTTGACATCCTTATCGACCGGATTTACACTGCTGCCGATAGGGGTAGACTTGTAACTTCAATCAGACGTGACACGACGGCCTCTGAGCCCATTCAGACACGGTGGGCGCCAAACCTGGGTGGCAAAACACATTTGATTCAAGATCGTCCGAAAGACATGTGTCTCTCGCTCCATTTCCCCATTAATCCACAGTGGGCGGGAAAACAATCTCTCCTCGTCCGGAATCGATGTAGGCTAATATTTTAAATAGGGGCAGATGTGTAACTTCCCTCAGACGTGACACAACCGCCCTACCTGTCAGTCCCATTCATACACCGTGGGTGCCAACTGTGGGCGGAAAAACACCCTCTCCTTGCCCTAAATCGTTACCGGCAAATATTTGGGAGATGCGAGATTACCCTCCTATCCCCAACCGACGTGATGTCCGAAATTTTAAACGGGGGATAGGTTCATAACTTTCCCACATTTCAGACAAGCGCGTCCCAAAGTTTGAGATCCCCCCTCCCCCTCCATTTCCCCATACATACACCGTCGGCGCCACGACAACCTCCCCACTGCGGCTAGCCTCCTCCGTCCGCAACCCCATCCTCCACCTTGCCGGAGCCGCTACCCCTACCCCGTCGTCCACTGCAAGAGATGGACGTCTCTCATCCACGGCACCGGACCTGGATCCTTTCATCGCGTCGTCTCGCTTCATCGGCGCCGTCGTCCACCTTGCCGTTGCCGCTCCTACGACCGCCTCGTCCACGACAACAAGATTTATCCCCCGACCCGGCCGTCTGCCGTCTAAAGTCTTCTTCCCCGCCGCCGACAGCCATCGCACCCGCAGCACCCTCAACAAATCAGCAGGGGCCTACACGGCGTTGCAAGAGAGGTGGTACTCTTCCATATGTGCTTAAGTTATTGATCTCACCCGGAAAATAGATCGTAAATTGTTTACTGTACTTTTCTTGTCCATACCAAATCGTAGTGGCTAGTTGAAAGCTCTGTTGGAAAAGGCAGTGCCTAGGAGGCGCTTAGGCACGCCTAGGCGCTAGGCGATGGCCAAACGCCTCGCCTAGGGCATAAATGGACGTCTAGGCAGTGCAAGCAAGGAATTGTTTATCCAAATGAGGAATCATGCCATATTGCACTAATATGTCAAATAGTCCATATTCAATGGCGATGGCAGGCGTTAACTTATTTATATGCCCTAAATTAATATTAACACACATATAATACTCACAAATACACCCTGATAGTAAAACTATATTACCGCCTAGGCCACGCCTAGGGCGCTTAAGCACCGCCTAGGCACTAGGCTAAGGCCAACCGCCTCGCTTACGCCTACCGCTTTTTCCAACCTTGGTTGAAAGCAAACATTTGTTGCGAAGTAGCTTTGTTCTGTTTTCACCTTCAGATCCGCCATGGCATAGTCACTATACTTGTAAAGCTTATGGTTTCCCCCCTTTGTATTCACTACCATCATCATTGGTCCTTCACTGCTTCGTGTCATGCTAGCACTGCTCCTCGAGACCTCAACCCATCAAGCAAAACGACATGCCACTCATAATTCCAAAGCTTACGTGTTGAAATATGAATCTGATATGATGCTCATATTACTAAAACAGAGAACATTTAATTGGTCACCTAGTGTTCCTATATTCGTTTCGAAAAGCATGTGTGCCACCCACTGGTCCAGCTAGTTCCACTTTCCTGATTTTACTCTTGATGCTTAGGGTTTTCCCCTTTTATCTACTCTACTATGATGTGAGTACATGCTTTTCGTCGTACTAGCATTACTCCACCCTTCAAGCTAAACAACACAACACTCAAAATTCCAAAGCTTAGTTGTTCAAATATGATTGTGATATGATACTGATATTAGTTAACAGACACATTTAATGGTTTAGCTTAAGGTCCCGCTTGAGTTTCCAAATGCATGTTGCGACATATAGAGAGACAGTAGAATTGCATTTCTTTGTCACTCATTGACTGTACTTTCTTGTCCATACCAAATCTTAGTTGTTATTTCAAAGCAAACATCGGTTGCTAACTACCCTTTGCGCGGTTTGCAGCTTCAGATCTGCCAGCCCACTGCCACGGTCAACACTATACTCATCATGCTTACGGTTTCCCCATTTTATGATGACCACGATCAGCCTACGTGGTTCGTGTCGTAATAGCACTGCTCCACCCATCGAGCTAAACAAGCTTAGTTGTACAAATTCAAATCTGATATTATGCTGATATTAGTAAAACCGAGAGATGTTTAATTGGTCAGCTAAATGTTCTTACTTTAGTTTCGAAATGCATGTGAGCCACATATGGAGAGACCGGAAGGAACAGTATTTCTGTGTGCACTCTGGTTCATCATGGGTGGCCAACCGACATTGTATAGAAAGACTTGTAATATCTTCAATCTGCTTGCTCTTCTGCTCATCTTTAAGATGATCCTCTTCTCTTGCGGTCAACTGGTCAGGTCGAGTTATTCTCCCTTAGTATATTTTGAATCTGTAAGGTCAGGTCGGCTTGTTCTTCTTTACATTGAAGCTGTCATCTGCGAGTATCATCACTTCTGGAGCTATCATATTTTCAGTAGTAGGCCACATTATATTAATGCACATACCAAATTACAGCATGCATGGCACCTCTTAGAAGAATTGCAGAGATAGCACAAAGTGGTCTACAAGGAGGAAGAATTGGATTAGAATCACTTCTGCATTACAAAGATAATCTCACTTGTTTTTATGTTTTCATGCATGTCAGGTATTGAACATTATCAAAATGAATATGAGAATGGGCGCACGAGAGGATATTGCGGAACAATCCACTGGCTAACAAACTTGGCATGGTGGAGGATGGCCTATCTTATTCACCCATCAAGGTGCTTGCTCTAACTTCGCAAGGTTGTATTGGTCGCACATATTTTTCATCTGACCTCTTGCATTACTTCTACTTTGTTACACCATCTGCTTAGTTTAAGCATCATATATGAGTATATGCCACACCTATCCATTTTCTGTACCTATTCCATGTGTCGTCATACTATGTTTTTCCAGTCAAATGTTGTTCTTTCGTAATAGATGTCCAAAAGGAAGAGGGTGAGTGCAGATCCTCAAGGAGTACAAACTAGGTATTTGGAAAAGGTAGGGATACCTGTTAAATCAGATAGATCAGCAGCCACAGAAAACACAGGCCCAACTGTACCACACTTTACCCCTACTCCAGTGGCCAAACCCCTATTAGAAATGCAGAGAGCCCAGCGTCAGGTATTGTCTATGATATCAATTCAAAATTTGAACTCCTAAACTTCTGCATGTGCCTTACTTTCTCTCTTGTATGAAAACTAATTTCAGATGAACCTCCTTGCTCAAAGGATCATAGGATCTCACGACAATACTGGGCTCTGCATTGCTCTTTTCAGTACCTCTTTCCCTTTGTCAGCATACTTACACTCATTGCTGTTTGATTATGTAGCATCACTGTAAATGTTTGCTTCTTTATCCTCCCTTTGATTGAAATTATAAGATCTATATTTACTCTTAGATAAATGTCGAATTAACACAATGGTTATGAAGTTTTGGATTGCTCATGTAAGTACCCGTTGTCATGTACTCTCTCTGTATCGTATTAATTGTTGATCAATTGGATGTATTTAGAACTTAATAGTGCTAGATACATCCATTTGAGCGACAAGTAATAATGGACGGTGGTGGTATTACTGTACTTGCATCGCGAGATAGTTGATTGTCTAGCATTACTCTGCATCTTATCTGCCCTGCCCTCCACTTTCTCCAAATTATCATATCTACATTTACTCTTACCAAAATGTTGAATGAAGCCAATGCCACTACACACGTTGATGCCTGCATTCCTCTTGTCAGTACCTTTTGCCTTGTAATGTTGTATTTAATTAACTGCTATTTGATTATGTGTCATCAGTCTGCACCTGAGCTTCATTATCCTCTGTTTCTTCTAATATTATTTTATCTATATTTACTCTTTGCAAAATGTAGAATAATGGCAACGCTTATAAAGAATTTTCTTTGGGGAATTTATTGAATTATCCTTCCATCAACATGGAGAAGGGCTTTGTCCAGCCCGTGTTAACATGTAATGTAAGTTCATCCTTCTCAAGCCTTCAAACTTTGTTCTAGTATAGATTTGGATAGGCATCATTTCCTCCACTGCTGTTTACTTTGTTGTTCACATCTGATTGGATGTTTGCAACAACTACAAGTTTTAAATTGTAGTTGTAAAAACATGTTCCTTATGCAGAACAGATCCATTTACTTGCTTATATAATTGTGAAACCTGTTATGTGTCTCCTTATTTCTCTTTCAGAGTCGTATCTCTTATGCCAGGCAGAACTTTAGGGAAGATAGTGAGCCAAACCATCTTGAGGGCAGCGAGATGACCCCAAGGTCCTGTCTTCATGAAGACAGTGAGTTGAAGCTACTCACCAGCAGGTGGGAGACAACCTCCATGCAGTCGCTGCCTCAATCAGTTTGACTTCTTCAGTCTCAACTTAAAGCGGAAAGGCTTGCTTCAGCTCAACTCCGACTTGAAGTCAAAGATATAATGAAGATGTCAGGGGACTGTTGTGCGCACTATGGTTCCATACAGCTAGGGATGAAGCATTTATCGTTGACACAACTGAGGTCTCGTCAGCTTGTTCGGCTGCTTGCGGGGAACGACCTTGCCAGGCCTAGTGCCTTCTAAAGTGCTCTCACTTTTGTTTATTCTTTTGTCGGCGCATTTATATGCACTGGCAGCGACCTTTGATGCCCAGTGTATGTATTCCGCGGTCATGTTGCGCTTTATTATCACTGGTAGCGAACTTTGATTCCCAGTGGATGTAATATGTCGTAATTTCTTTATTATAAAGTCTAGGTTTATTCTTTGGTCGGTATTCTATAATTTAGGCCAGAAGGTTCAGTGGATCTCAGTGTTGTCGGTCTTCAGGCCGGCCCGTTACTCATATGGGCCAAAACATGGGCCTATAATCATCTTGGGCCATTAGCAGGTCTAAACCTATAGTAGTTTCCTGCCTTTAACAGGCCGAGTAAAGTTCTGGCCAGCTGGGCCAGAGAATACCATGGGCTTTTAACAGGCTAAAACCTAGATTAGGCTAGCGTTGAGCCGAAAAATTCACGGACAAATACAGGCCGAAACTTCCTAAGGCCCATGTTGGGCCCAAATAGGACGAGCAGTTAATAGGCCAAAATATATCTCGGGCCTGTTTGGCCCAATAAAATTATGGGCTTTAAGCAGGCCGATATCCACGCGGGCCATCGGCTCAAAAGTGTCACTGGCTATTATCAGATGGTTTGTAAGCAGGCCGGATTCAACACCGGCTGTAATTAGGCCCAACTATTATACGGGCCATTAACAGGACGATAGGCCAGTTGGGCTGAAATTTATCCACGAAGACTACGGGCCATTAAGAGGCCTAAAGTTACTTCGGACAAGAAATAGCCCAGTTTCTGCGTGGGCCGTTAAATGGCCTAAAGATAAACCGGGCCGACAACGTCCCAGATACTCCACGGGCCGCTAACAGGCCGAAACTATTATCGGGCCGAACTGGAAAACGGGCATTTAACAGGCTGAAATGCAAACCTGTCTTAGAATGGGCCCAAAGGTATAGTGGCCTGTTAACGGGCCTGATCCGATATGGGCCGTAATTTGGCCCAAAACTCGGCAGGCTCTGAACGGGCCTGATCTGATATGGGCCTCAATTTGACCCAAAACATGGCAGGCTGTTAACGGGCCAGCCCACTTGTGTCTAAAAAAACATGGTGGGCCTTTAGCTGGGCCGGCCTTTTCACCGGAATGGTCCTCTATTGGGCCGTGCCATGTGTCGACATATCATAGGCGCCTCCTGTCCAATGAGTGGATGACATCTGTCCCAACGAGGAGCTGACACGTGGTTCCGTCGGCCAATGAGAATTTTACACGTGGAAAATCCCCATTGGTCCGGGCTGTTAACGGGTTATCGGATCCAAAACCGCACCCGATAGCTTAACGGCGAGCCATTACGGTCGATGCCACGTGTCGGTCACCCTTAACGAAAGCACTTCTGTGACGCACGATTTATCGTCATGGAAGTGTACACTTCCGTGATGATAATTTTGGTAATGTCATGGAACACTTCTACGACAGCACAGGTATGACTATCTTGATTCTGTCATAAATTTGTCATGGATGTACATGCATGATAGAAAATGTGACCTACTGTGACAAACACGTATCATCACGGAAGTGTATTTTTTTTGTAGTGTATGTTCATACACTCAATATAAATGGTTTATTGAATCTCGATCGTAATGATACACATATTCATAATATTGAAGCCAAAAGATGCAAAGTTAATAATGACAGTGCAACTTATATGTTGCACTGCCGTTTAGGTCATATTGGTGTAAAGCGCATGAATAAACTCCATGCAGATGGATTTTTGGAATCACTTGATTATGAATCACTTGATGCTTGCGAACCATGCCTCATGGGCAAGATGACTAAGACTTCGTTCTTCGGAACAATGGAGCGAGCAACTGACTTATTGGAAATAATACATACTGATGTCTGCGATCCGATGAGTGTTGAGGCTCACGGCGAGTATCATTATTTTTTGACCTTCACAGATGATTTGAGTAGATATGGGTATATCTACTTGATAAAACATAAGTCTGAAACATTTGAAAAGTTCAAATAATTTCAGAGTGAAGTGGAAAATCATCGTAACAAGAAAATAAAGTTTCTACGATCTGATCGCGGAGACGAATATTTGAGTTACGAGTTTGGTCTTCATTTGAAACAATGTGGAATAGTTTTGCAACTCACCCCACCTGGAACACCACAGCGTAATTGTGTGTCCGAACGTCATAACCGTACTTTATTAGATATGGTGCGATCTATGATGTCTCTTACCGATTTATCACTATCGTTTTGGGGTTATGCATTAGAGACAGCTGCATTCACGTTAAATAGGGCACCGTCTAAAAATCCGTTGACACGACACTGTATGAACTGTGGTTTAGCAAGAAACCTACACCGTCGTTTCTTAAAGTTTGGGGTTGCGATGCTTATGTGAAAAAATTTCAGCCTGATAAGCTCAAATCCAAATCATAGAAGTTCGTCTTCATAGGATACCCAAAAGAAACTATTGGGTACACCTTCTATCGCAGATCCGAAGGCAAGATCTTTGTTGCTAAGAGTGGATCCTTTCTAGAGAAGGAGTTTCTCTCGAAAGAAGTGAGTGGGAGGAAAGTAGAACTTGATGAGGTAATTGTACCTTCTCTCGAATTGGAAAGTAGCTCATCACTGAAATCAGTTCCATTGATGCCTACACCAACTAGTGAGGAATTTAATGATGATGATCATGAAACTTCAAGATCAAGTTAGTACCGAACCTCGTAGGTTAACCAGAGTACGATCCGCACCAGAGTGGTATGGTAATCCTATTTTGGAAGTCATGTTACTTGACCATGATGAACCTACGAACTATGAGGAAGCGATGATGAGCCCAGATTCCGACAGATGGCTTGAGGCCATGAAATCTGAGATAGAATCCATGTATGAGAACAAAGTGTGGACTTTGGTGGACTTGCCCGATGATCGGCAAGCCATTGAAAATAAATGGATCTTCAAGAGGAAGATGGACGCTGATAGTAGTGTTACTATATACAAGCTCAAATTGTCACAAAAGGTTTTCGACAAGTTCAAGGTGTTGACTAAGATGAAATTTTCTCACTCGTATCGATGCTTAAGTCTTTCCGAATCATGTTAGCAATTGTCACATTTTATGAAATCTGGCAAATGAATTTCAAAACTGCATTCCTTAATGGATTTCATAAAGAAGAGTTGTATATGATACAACAAGAAGGTTTTGTCAATCCTAAAGGTGCTAACAAAGTGTGCAAGCTCCAGCGATCCATCTATGAACTGGTGCAAGCATCTCGGAGTTGGAATATACACTTTGATGAGTTGATCAAAGCATATAGTTTTATACAGACTTGTGGTGAAGCCTGTATTTACAAGAAAGTGAGTGGGAGCACCACATCAATTCTGATAAGTATATGTCAATGACATATTGTTGATCGGAAATAATGTAGAATTTTCTGGAATCCATAAAGGAGTGTTTGAAAGAAAGACCTCGGTGAAGCTGCTTACATTTTGAGCATCAAGATCTATAGATCAAGACGCTTGATAAGATTTTTCAATGAGTATATACCTTGACAAGATTTTGAAGTAGTTCAAAATGGAACAGTCAAAGAAGGACTTCTTGCCTGTATTGCAAGGTGTAAAGTTGAGTAAGACTTAAATCCCGACCACGGCAGAAAATAGAAAGAGAATGAAAATCATTCCCTATGACTCATCCATAGGTTCTATAAAGTATGATATGTTGTGTACTAGACATATTATGTACCTTGCCATGAGTTTGGCAAGGGGGTACAATAGTGATCCAAGAGTAGATCACTGGACAGCGGTCAAAATTATCCTTACAAAACTAAGGAAATATTTCTCGGTTATGGAGGTGACAAAGAGTTCGTCGTAAGGAGTTACGTCGATGCAAGATTTTACACCGATCCAGATGACTCTGCGTCTCAATCTAGATACAAATTGAAACTGGGAGCAATTAGCTAGGGTAGCTCCGTGCAGAGCATTGTAGACATAGAAATTTGCAAAATACTTAGGGATCTGAATGTGGTAGACCCTTAGACTAAAACTTCTCTCACAAGAAAACATGATCACACCTTATTGCTCTTGGGTGTTAATCACATAAGCATGTGAACTAGATTATTGACTCTAGTAAACCCTTTGAGTGTTGGTCACATGGCGATGTGAACTATGGGTATTAATCACATAAAGATGTGAAATATTGGCGATAAATCACATGGAGATGTGAACTAGATTATTGACTCTAGTGCAAGTGGGAGACTGAAGGAAATATTCCCTAGAGGCAATAATAAAGTTGTTATTTATATTTCCTTATATCATTATAAATGTTTATTATTCATGCTAGAATTGTATTAATCGGAAAATTGATGACTTATACGTATGTGAATACATAGACAAACAGAGTGTCCCTAGTATGCCTCTACTAGACTAGCTCGTTAATCAAAGATGGTTAAGTTTCCTAGACATAGACATGTGTTGTCATTTGATGAACGGGATCACATCATTAGAGAATGATGTGATGGACAAAACCCATCCGTTAGCTTAGCACTATGATCATTTAATTTATTGCTATTGCTTTCTTCATGACTTATACATGTTCCTATGACTATGAGATTATACAACTCCCGAATACCAGAGGAACACTTAGTGTGCTATCAAACATCACAACGTAACTGGGTGTTTATAAAGATGCTCTACGGGTGTCTCCGAAGGTACTTGTTGAGTTGGCATAGATCAAGATTAGGATTTGTCACTCCGATTGTCGGAGAGGTATCTCTGGGCCCTCTCGGTAATGCACATCACTACAAGCCTTGCAAGCAATATGACTAATGAGTTAGTTGCAGGATGATGCATTACGGAACGAGTAAAGAGACTTGCTAGTAACGAGATTGAACTAGGTATGATGATACCACGATCGAATCTCGGGCAAGTAACATACCGACGACAAAGGGAACAACGTATGTTGTTATGCGGTTTGACCGATAAATATCTTCGTAGAATATGTAGGAGCCAATACAAGCATCGAGGCTCTGCTATTGGTTATTGACCGGAGATGTGTCTCGGTCATGTCTACAAATTTCTCGAACCCGTAGGGTCCGCACGCTTAACATTCGATGACGATTTGTATTATGAGTTATGTGATTTGATTTACCAAATGTTGTTCAGAGTCCCGGATGAGATCACAGACATGACGAGGAGTCTCGAAATGGATGAGATGTAACGATCGATATATTGGAAGGCTATATTCGGACATCGGAAAGGTTCCTAGTGATTCAGGTATTTTTTGGAGTACCAAAGAGTTACGGGAATTCGCCGGGGGAAGTAGTGAGCCTGAATGGGCCATACGGGAAAGGAGAGAAGGGCCTCAAGGGGTGGCCGCGCCCCCCATGGCAATTCCAAATTGGACTAGGGAGGGGGAAGCGCGCCCCTCTCTTTTGTTCTCCCTCTCCTACTCCTTCCCTCTCGCCCCTCTTGGAAAAGGAAGGGGACTCCAACTAGGATTGGGAATCCTAGTTGGACACCCCCTATAGGCGTGCCCCTCCTAGGCTGGCCTCCTCCTGCTCCCTCCTTTATATACATGGCCAAGAGGGCACCCCAAGACACACAAGTTGATCTTTTAGCTGTGTGCGGTGCCCCCCTCCACAGTTCTACACCTCGGTTATATCGTCGTAGTGCTTAGGCGAAGCCCTGCGCTGATAACTTCATCATCACCATCACCACTCCGTCGTGCTGACGAAACTCTCCCTCGGCCTCAACTGGATCAAGAGTTCGAGGGACGTCACCGAGCTGAACGTGTACAAATCGCGGAGGTGCCATGCGTTCGGTACTTGGATCGGTTGGATCGCGAAGACGTTCGACTACCTCAACCACGTTACTAAATGCTTCCGCTTTCGGTCTACGAGGGTACGTAGACACACTCTCCCCTCTCATTGATATGCTTCTCCTAGATAGATCTTGCGTGATCGTTGGCAAATTTTTTGAAATACTACCTTCCCCAATAATCGCGCGCGTGGCTATCCCTCGGAAGCACCTCCACGATGTGCATCTCGAAGGAGGGCGACTGCTCGTCGTCCATAAACCACACCCTAATTAATGCCAGAGAACGACGTGCTGAGGTTTGGGTCGACCACGAGGTCACAAGCTGAGACAGTCCCGACGTTGTCTCGCCATGGCCAACAGGATGCGGGAGGCCCTGGAAGAAGTGAGCACGACAATTAATGGTCGCCAGCTCGCCGGGCGTGGCGCTGCCGTCGTATCCGTGGGTCTGCATCACGTGACATCACACGTCGTGGAGACTGGCGCCTCGTCAGCAAGGTGAAATGAGAGAGGTTGAGGGAACAAGATGAATATGACAAGTAGGACTGCATAGTCAGTGAAAGCTGCCATAATCCCGGCCGGGATCGTCCGTTTACCAGCACAACAAATAGTACATGGTTGGTTTAGGGTTGAAATTGACCGGGATCGTATAGTACAAGGTACTGATTTCAGGGATTGAGAGTTCGAGGTTTGATTCCGACTAGCTCAACAAATTCAAGGTTTTTTTCAGACTTTACTCGGCAAAAACCGGTTTCGTGGACCTCAAGCATTTGTTGCAGTCCAATCCAATACTATGGAAGCAGAGCCCTGCTACTCTACATATCCGCCATTGTGCAGGTGGTCAGCGTTGTCACAACTGTCAAAGATAAGAGCAGGGCAAATCTCAGCGGGTTCAGCACCCGGTGTATTACGTCAGTGAAGTTAACTTATCATGTAAGACTCGCGATCCACATTCAGAAAAGAACTTATGATTTGTTTATGGAAGCCGGAAGTTGTGACGTTACTTCTAAGAAAACGGGATCACATTCGTCGGCCATGCTTTGCTGTCAGAAAATTTGAAGTAACTAAAATTAATCTAGCCTGAAAGAAAAACGTTTCCCAAAGAGGGCAGATCGGAAGCCAACGTTTCCCAAAGAGGGCAGCGCTAAGCGCCGGTGCGCCGGCCCAATACTTTGGACCGGTCCAGCCCCAGCCGTCCGATGCTGCGAGCGAGAGCCATCCGATCTGCCCTTTCGTTTCATACCCTTCCCTTCGTGTCGTCTTTCTGCCAGAACAAGCGAAGGCGAGCGTCGCCGTCGACCGCCCCGCTCCCATCCATGGACGCGCCCTCTGTCGTTGTTGGTCTGCTTGCAACCTCGCCATCGCCATTCGCCATTCGCGTCCCTAGCCATGGCCATCCCGTCTTGCATCTCCTGGCCATGACCATGGACGCTGCTCCGGCAGCGGCGTTCCTAGCACCGGCCGGGCAGGTGCACATCACGTGGCCCCATGGTTGCACCATCGGGTTGCGCTGCGCCCCCCCCCTTCCCCCCCGTCGTCCTCGCCGAGATTGCTCGACGCGTGGGTGGCTTCCGTCCGGTGCCTCCCTTGCCGTCATCTGCTCGACTCCACTGCTCCACCCACTATAAACCATCGCAGCAAAACGAAAAGACGGATGTAGCTTTTGCTGATGCCGGTTGCAGCTCGCCGAGGCAGCGGCCGTCGTCGTCTCAGCACCGCTTCCACCTTTCCTAGGCAACGGTTCCAGCATCTGCATCACATGGTTGCAGCTCCACTAGTAGCTGGTTCCAGCAAAAGAAAAACATCCGCTGAGTCGTGGCACCATGAGCTCGCCATGAAGGATGTACCAAAATACCTCACCGGTAGTAGCAAAAAAAAAACGACGGATGCAGCAAAAATGTCATCGCCGCCGTCACGGGTTAAGCCGAGACATGAATGGTTGAAGCTTTTTTCATTGTCGGATGTAGCTTTTTTCATCAACAGTTGCAGCTTTCGTCGTCATCCATAACTTTCGCTGCCTGTTGTTGAAACTTTTTAAATCGCGGTTGAAGCTTTTCTAGTCGTTGGTTGAAGCTTTTATCGCCGTCGGTTGAAGCTTCCGTGTTTGTGCAGTGCCAACACCCAAAAATTTTGTTTGCCTTCGATTGAAGCTTTGGGTGACGCTGGTTGTATCATTTTTTGTTGCCGGTTCTAGCACACCAGATAGCTAGTTCCAGGAGACCATATGACCGGTAAAAGCATCACCATGTGCTAGTTCTAGCGCGGTTGCATGCTGAGGTTGCAGCTTTTTCCGGCGTCGGTTCCAGCATCCCCGCATGCCGGTTCCAGCACGAGTGCATGACGGTTGTAGTACCACGTCATCTCAGTCATAGTAGCACGCGACGACGGTCGCATCACCGTCTCGCATGGTTGTAGCACATCCCACGCCGGCGACGAGATTGTGGTTGTAGCAACATCGAGGTCTAGTCGCCCAGACGGAGAGGAGATTGACGGAGAGGAGCTTGGAGTAGGTGCTCGTGGCACGGAGGCTGCCAAGTGCGGTGGTCGGGCCGGCATCCTAGCAGGCGGTGGTTGGGTGCTGCACAGCTACGAGAGAGCCAGAGAGGAGATGGGCGAGAGAGACGAGAGGAACGGGAGAAGAGGTTGACGGCTTCCTCAAAAAAGATAAGGATGAAAAGAGATAAGATTGAGTGGCTGTGGTTAAACGAGGGCCGATAGATGGGGCGCAATCGAACGATTCGCGGGCGACCGGCCCGAGCTTCGGCCGGTGCGCCGGAAGCCAACGTTTCCCAAAGAAAAATCAGTAACAATTAACATAACACATATGTCACACAGGAAAGATACATCATGAATGACCATGAGCTAACATATGATATATCTCCTTATCTATCACCATCTTTGATTACATCATTATTACCTTCCTTATTTATGCAAAAGGGAAAAGTCCAATTTTTGTGAAAAAGTTTAAGGCCATATACACGGGTCCTCACAAACACCCCCTTACAGATAAATAGAAATACATTTAAAATCTTTGGGGTGTAGTTCTTTCATGTGCATCCATGGGCGGTGTGCTGTCAACGTAGCTCAATATAGCCCCTGGGCCTCTGCCTTGGTGGAGCAATTTTTTTTAAAACCCAGAAGTTTATAGAGGCAGCGGCCAGGAAGTCGTCGATGCAGACGAGAAGACGTCGTCATTCGCGAGAAAAAAACATCGATGAGGGCAAGCAGAGACTCCAAAGACCACATATACCACAAAAGGTGACCGAATCGACACAGATTCACCGAAAACCTACACCGACCAGGTCCCATGAAGCCCGTCGGAGAGACAACTCCTCATGCCCTCTGTTGGTGAAAAACACATCAACGAAATGGGGATAGGGTTGGGAGAACAACATTCCTACCCTAGGGTAATACTATCGCTTCGCCGCTGTAAACCAAAGACGAGGACTCCAAGAAAACCTAGAATAAAATCACCCCATTGTACGATAGGTCCGGATATGATGTCGAGATCGCCACCGCCATGAACCAACGCCCTCTTCTCTGACTATCCAGTAAAGCGGTACCACCAATGAATATCTCCGCACCAGATCCCGCCAGGCACCGTCGGCTTCACCGAAGTCGTCCTCGCGCACCGCCTGATGAAGTCCGCCACTCGAGCACACATCTCCTTCACCGTCCCACAACAACCCTTCAGCACATCCACAAACAGGCCACCCGATCCGGACCTCTCCACCACAATCGGTGTCGCGTGGGCTTTGCCCGACGACGCACCCTGACGCGCCCCGACGTCAACGAGAGGGGCAGATGATGGATGGCAGCTGAGGTTCGTTGGTGGCCTGCCTTGTCGCTTCACAAAGTTATTGTGAGCCTCTTACCTTTCAAGAGGTAATAGTAATGCTAAACATTGGATTGCATAAAATGAGCGGCTCACATTAGTTGGGACCATCTTAAACTTTCTATAGTAAAAAAGAATGATAAAAATCTGTTCGAGTTGGATTCTTTCATTTCTTTGCAAGGATATTCATATATATCACAGAAGTTTCAGAAGTACAAAACACGTCAAACATAATAATAAATACATCGATGTCTCTAGTCTACCGTACGACCACTACCGCCATCACAATGAGCTGCTGACGTGCCGCCGACGCCGCTCCCCTATCAGAGCTGGCTTGACCTTGAGGATGACGGGCCAAAACTCTTCGTGCACGTGCCCCTAAGGACCAGCACTCTAGAGTCGCGGTCGTTAGTTCGTCACAATTGAACCCTTGAATTGAATAGATCTGACACAACTGACAGCAAATCTCACAATCACGCACACACGATGAGAAACCCTAACTTGGCCGTCCCAAGGAGATGAAGGAAATCTACGCCGGAGCTCCATCAACTATCTCCAAATGGACAAAGTTGAAGAGGGCCGAAACCAGGAGACAAACTCAAAAAATAAGCGCCGCTATATGCGAGCACTAAGAACCCCAACCTAAACTACTAGCTGGAGCGAAGGCACCGGAATTACATCTCCACTACTGGCCACTAGAGCGGCTGGCAGAAGACAAACGAATCGTCGGCTCGTCGGCAATGCCTAATGGGGAGAGCCGAGGGGAAGGAGAGAAAACTGCGCTTTTGTCACATGTGGTAATCTAAAATTGTTGGATCGAGTAGGATTCTTTGCACACACTAACGTGGCATGCTGGAATTTCTCGGATGATAAGCTTGTCTAGGCGAGGTGCTGCAAAGCTCGTCCCTCGGCAAAGGCCAACTGTAGCGCACGACCCAAAACGGACGTCCGGTTTGGCCTGTTTTCGTCCGTTTGTGGCGGCAATGGGGCCGCCCATGTTCACTTGGGGCCGTTGGGTTGTCGGTGCACCCAACGCGCGGCCGCACCGCAAATCATGTCCGGGGTGGACGGGATTTAAAAATTGTAAAAACTAAAACAAAAAGCTGAAAAAAATAAAATAAACACAAACATAAAAACATCAAACATAATCACGGCCACAAAACGGCCCAGTTCCTGAGTTCCCATAGAGATAATTAACATAAAAAACAAAAGAAATCTGCTGCCCATGCGTTCCTACCGTGCCCGTCGATGCCGTGGCCGTCCTCGTCTTCTCAGTGGCCGCCGTTGTCATCGTTGTCGCTAACAAGGTCGACGTAGGCCGGCGGCGTCCGGAGGTGGGACGGCGGTGCCTGGTACACGTGGGCGGGCTGGAAGGCGGGAGGTGCCTGCACCACCTCCTCCCGTGGCGACGCCTCCCGCTCCGGTGACCGCAGCGGCGTGGGGCACCAGTTCATGCCCCCCATGGCATTGGCCATCTTCGGAGCTGTGCACGACCAACTCCACCGCTGGCCCATCGGGCCTAGGTGGAACGCAGCCATGGGCTCCTCCTCCAGCACCTCCTCCCTCCGTGGCGCCTCCTCCACCGCCTGCACCATCTCCTGCTTAGGGAAGGCGACATCGCCGGCGGCAGAGAGGGCCATCATGGTCTCCGTGCCCTCCCACCACCGCTCATCACGCTTGTTCATGGAGTCTTCCATGACACGTTGAAGCAGTCGGGCCTCCTCCCCCTCTTTCATGTGAGGACGAGGTGGTGGTGACGGAGAGGGAGACAGCGACGGCGTCGGCGTGATGCCGCGCACCACCCTACGCTCGCACACTTGGGGAGGGCCCGGAGCACGGGCACGCGGCGCTCACGTGGCCGCCGCGGCCCCGACGAGGTGCCGGCGAAGAAAGAGGCATGCTGCGTGTCGTGCTCATCCTGGAACCAAGTGTCCCAGAGGTCGGAGTTTGGGGCGTACCTGGGGTCATAGTAGAGGCCGTCTGGCAGGAGGCCGTGGCGGCGCTCGATCTCCTCGCGGCGCGCACGGCCGCTCAATGGGTCCGGCGGGATCGGCACCCGGTCGGCGGAGAGGTGCCAGTTATTGGGGAGGTGCACATCGCTCCAGGGGAGCGGCGTCATTGTCTCCCAATAACGACGGCATACATCCGTGTCGATGTAGTGCCGGTCGCGCTCGCCGGCGGCCGTAGGGGCGATGGAGAATGCGGGCGGCGCGGGGGCTGATACGTCTCCAACGTATCTATAATTTATGAAGTATTCATGCTGTTATTCTATCATTCTTGGATGTTTTACAATCATTTTATAGCAACTTTATATCATTTTTTGGGACTAACCTATTGACCCAGTGCCCAGTGCCAGTTGTTTTTTGCTTGTTTTTTACATCGCAGAAAATCAACATCAAACGGAGTCCAAACACCACGAAACTTTTTGGAGATTTTTTTGGACAAGAAGGAACCGAATGGGCCAGAGCTGCACCTGGGGGGTGCCCCGAGGGGGGCACAACCCGCCATGGCGCGCTAGGGCCCCCTGGCGCACCCAGGTGGGTTGTGCCCACCTCGGTGGCCTCCCGCACCAACTCTTTGCACTATAAATTCCCAAATATTGCGAAACCCTTCGGGGTGAACCTAGATCGGAAGTTCCGGCGCCACAAGCCTCTGTATCCATGAAAACTAATCCAGGCCCCGTTCCGGCACCCTGCTGGAGGGGGGAATCATCACCGGTGGCCATCTTCATCATCCCGACGGCCACCACGATGAGGAGGGAGTAGTCCACCCTCGGGGTTGAGGGTTTGTACCAGTAGCTATGTGATAAATCTGTCTCTCTCTCGTGATCTCTATCATGGCCTTTGTTAATATAGTCGGAACATATGATGTTTCTCCTCTCTATACTCTTGAGGTGATGAATTGAATCTTTACCCTTTGAAGTTTTCTCTTGTCGGATTGAATATTCAGAGATGAGAACACATGATGTATGTCTTGCGGTATGAATACTTGAGGTGACAATTGGGGTATCATATTGATTCACTTGATATGTCTTGGCATTCAACTCGCGGATTCCCGCGGTGATATTAGGGTAATCTATGCATAGGGGTTGATGTACTTTTTTATTATCTTTTCTCCGATAGAAACTTTTGGGTCTCTTTGTAGTTCTTTGTGTGGATTGACTATTATGAATATGAATTTGCTTTGGTGCTACTTTAGTACGAACTCTTGATTAGATCGATCGGAAAGAATAGCTTGCGTTATTTTAGTACGAACTCTAGGATATATAGATCGAACGGAAAGAATAGCTTTGAGGTGGTTTCTGTTGGGGAACGTAGTAATAATTCAAAATTTTCCTACCTGTCACCAAGATCCAATATAGGAGATGCTAGCAACAAGAGAGAAGGAGTGCATCTTCACACCCTTGAAGATCGCTAAGCGGAAGCGTTAAAAGAACGCGGTTGATGGAGTCGTACTCGTGGCGATTCAAATCATGGAACATCCAATCCAAGCGCCAAACGGAAGGCGCCTCCGCGTTCAACACACGTACAGCCCGGGGACGTCTCCTCCTTCTTGATCCAGCAAGGGGAGAGGAGAAGTTGAGGGAGAACTCCGGCAGCATGACGGCGTGGTGGTGGTGAAGTTCGTGGTTCAACGGCAGGGCTTCGCCAAGCACTACGGAGGAGGAGGAGGTGTTGGAGAGGAGGAGGGCTGCGCCAGGAAAGGGGTGCGGCTGCCCTCTCTCTCTCTCTCACTATATATTGTGGAAGGAGGGAGGAGTAGGCGCCCTAGGGTTTCCCTAGGGGAGGGGCGGCGGCCACAGGGGAAACCCTAGATGGGTTTGGGCGCCTCCTCCCCTAGGAAACTTGCCCCCCAAGCCGGGAGGGGTGGCTTCCCTAGGGGAGGTGCCCCCACCTCTCCAGGTTACATGAGATGGGGTGGGAGGGGCGCACAGCCCCTTAGTGGGCTGGTGTGCCCTCTCCCCTTGGCCCATAAGGCCCCCCAACGCTTGTCGGGGCCTCCGAAACTCCTTTCGGTCACGCTGGTCTTCACTCGGTACTCCCAGAACAATTCCGGACACCAATACCCTTCGTCCAATATATCGATCTTCACCTCCGGACCATTCCGGAGTTCCTCATCATGTCTGGGATTTCATCCGGAACTCTGAACAACCTTCGGTAACCACATACTATTCTCATTACAACTCTAGCGTCACCGAACCTTAATTGTGTAGACCCTACGGGTTCGGGAACTGTTGGGGGATATTGCCACTGAGCGTAAACCGGCCAGGACAGGCCGGGTTAACTTCATCAGTAGTTGAGTATGATAGAAGCCCATGAAGGCAGATAGGAATGTTAGACAGGGGCCCATGGCCCAGAACCGGTTTAAGGCCTGCAACCGTGAACCGGTATTGGTATGTAACTTGTATGGTAAGATAGAAAGAGCAGAGACCGAACCGGACATGTTTATGAGCCGGTCTCGGGACTCTGTAAACCTACGGGTGTCACCCATGTATATAAGGGGACGACCCGGCGGCGGATCAGGACAACACACAACAACTCGATACTCAGGCAAAGCGCATTCGCTCCCTGGTCCTCGAAACCCCGTCAATTCCATCACAACTAGACGTAGGCTTTTACCTTCATCGTAAGGGGCCGAACTAGTATAAAACTCTCTTGCATCCCTTGTCCGCTTTAATCCCTTTAAGCTAACCCGTAGCGATGGCTCCACGACTAAGTCCTTTCACAAGGACATCTGCCGTGACAAAACCACGACACTTGGCACCCACTGTGGGGCTATCGCATGATGGTTTCAAGTTCTTGGAGGGCAACTTCGAAGGACTCAAGGGTTACGCTGTGGGCTCTACATCGAAGATGCAGGATGGGGCCCCGAGGCCGGCTCAATTGAGTACGGTACCGGGTCCCCTTTGGTGGCATACACGTTTTCATTGGCAAGATTGGCGAACCGGGGCCCTGAGCCGGACATTTGCACCGACCTCGTCGAAACGACTCAGCGTGCGCCATCTGGCCGGGTCAAGCCTGCCATGAAGCGTGCCTTCGTGGGAGTCATCCATGGAGGGGAGCACGAGGACAGATGGGAATCTGGTGGTGAGACCGTCGTTTATTCCGGCGATGAATCATCGACCGGAGAGACCGAGTTGTTATATCAGCTACAAGATGGCCGGATTGGAGGCTGTTCCGATGGCGACAGTATTCCGGACCCCTCTGATCTGCCACACCGGGTTGGAATCTTCATGGCCGGTACACAGCCGGAGCTTCACTCTTCGACCGCAGCAGCAGCAGCGGCCGGGGCAGGAGGCCGTGTGCGGCCGTCGGCTCAGGTCTTATCTGATCTGTATGATGCGTTGGCAACACTAATGGTGGAGGCTAACCCGGCGGATCAGAATGCGCACAATGCGGAAGTCGCGAAAGTAAGGGATCAGATTACCCAGGCCAAGGCCGATTTGGCAGCCGAGGATGCCAGGATGGCCGCAGAGCGGGCTGCTTTAGATGCATAGGCCTACCGGCTTATGCTGGATCAGAATGCATCGCACGAAGTCCTAAAGAGAAGACACCGGTCTCGCCTGCCTCTGGTTTATGATGCCAGGAACCTCTTTAACACCCCAGAAGCTGGGACCAGTGTCGGTGTTCTGGGAATGGGGGTCCCCAGACTTGGCTGCCTGCGGCGTGGCTCAAGTGGGGGCCCATCACGGCCCAGCTTCATCAGCTCAAGCTCAAGACCCTCGCAAGGGGCCAAGCCTCGCGGGGCGAACGACAGGAACCTTCCTCAGGAGCAGCCTCGTCAGGTAGGCTCACGAGGAGGTGGAGAGATCAAGGCAGGGTACCTCACGAGGGTGCCCCGTGACGCAAGCCATGACGATCGAGACCAGGCCGGCGCCAGCCTGCGCAATGTCCTTATTTCCCCCTTTGGTGCAAAGTAGGCAAGCACAGACCAAGGGATCAGGCAAAGGCTACTGCTTCGGTGCAACAAGACCAAGACCAGCAGAGCGGCAGGACGGGGGTCATCGTGGAGCCCAGGACGGTGTCACCATCAGAGCCTTTGGCAGCCGAAGACCAACTTTAGTCAGGATAAGTGTACTAGATGTTCCCCTTCAAAATGGCCAATTGTTGGCGCCCTTCTCGCTCATTATTTGGGAAGAGGCCACGACCTCCCTCTATAAATAGGACTAGCCACCATAGAGGGAAAAAAAGGTAGAACCACAGTCAAAGAAGAGGAGGACCGAGCGAAGAAGACAGACAAAGACAGGTCGAACCTACCAGAGAGAAAGAGAGAGAGAAGCGACTGGACTCGCCTAAGCAGACCATCGCACCAGCTCAAGAACAGCCCCTCGCGAGGCTGTCCTTCCTTTGTATTGTTCTTCATCAGCCCCAGAGGCAATCCACCACACCACACACTGGAGTAGGGTATTACACCACAAGTGATGGCCCGAACGATATAAACCTTGTGTCTCTTGTCTGTTCATCGTTCCCGGTTTAGATCTGTGCAAACCATTACTTAGCGTGAGCTGGTAGGGAAAGATCTCTCGCCGCACCGCAGTGTTCGAACCTCAAGGGTGTGCGGAACCGAAATCCGACATTTGGCGCGCCCGGTAGGGTTGCGCCGAATCTTTCTTCTGCTGGTCGCGTGTGATCTTCCGTCGTGTCAATGGTGGCCTTCGCCGAGCCAGCGCGGAAGCGCAGGCTGCTCGCGCGCTTCGAAGTCGCCAGACGGCTCCCGTCGGCGGGCACCCCCGTCGTTCCCCGTCGCCTGCTGCCAACGCCACCACCGGCCCGGCGGGGAACGAGCAGCAGGCCTCATCCCTGCATCCGTCGGTGAGGCGAGAAGGCCGCACCGCTACTCCCTCGCTCACCCCTGCTGGTTCTTCGTCCTGCGCACACCGCGCTCCCATGGAGGCTCGAGCCGCGCTCATCGTGGCGAACGAGCTCCTGCACTACTGCCCTCTCGACGACGTCTACGAGGAGTGGCTCGACCGCGTCCCCGAGCTCGTCTGCGCCGCAGGGGGCTCCCCCGCGCCGTCCCTCTTGTTGCCTCGCCCTTCACCCCGCGCGGGAGGAAGGGATCCGGAGGTGCCCCGGCCACCTCCTCCCCAAGAAGGCGCCCTGGCTCCAAGGCGCGTGGCCCTGGGCTGGGACCCTCCGCGTCCGGCACCCGCGCAACAAGAAAGGAGCTGCTAGGAGGCCCCTCGTCCCCAAGAAGGTGCTCGCGTGCTCCCAGCACCGGAGCTCCGTGACCACGCTCCAGCACCACCACGTCAAGACCCCGCGCTGCTCCAGGCCGCGGTGTGCGGGAATCCACAAGAGCAAGCTCCGCATCAGCAGAGAGCCCCGGTGGCTACTGCAGGCTGCCGCGCCTTCATCGCCGAGCTGCGTAGCATCGCATGGCCCGGCAAGTTCAAGCCAGACATGCCTCCTCGCTACAACGGCACTGCCGACCCTGCAGAGTTCCTTCAGCTCTACGAGCTGGGCATCGAAGCCGCCAACGGGGACGAAAAGGTCATGGCGAATTGGTTCCCCATGGCGCTCAAGGACGAAGCCCGAACCTAGCTCCTGAACCTGGCTCACGGCACGATCTCCTCCTGGGACGAGATGCGCACCCGCTTCATCGCCAACTTCCAAGGCACTCGCGATCGGCCTCCGGCCGTGAGCGACATGTGCCGCATCAAGCAGCAGCCAGGAGAGACCCTACAGAAGTACATCCAGCGCTTGAACAACGCCCGCCTCAAAATCCCCAAGGTGACTGAGGAAGCCATCATCTCAGCCTTCTCCGATGGCGTGCGTGACGTCAAGATAAAGGAGGAGCTAGCAATGCATGAAGACCTGTGCACATCCCTGGAGCTGTTCAACTTGGCGACCAAATGCGCCAGAGCTGAGGAAGGGCGCCTCTCCCTCCTCGAGCTTCCGGCCGCCGATCCAGAAGAGAAGAAGCCCAAGGTGAAGGACGTGAAGCGCAAGGGGGCTGTCGTGCTCGCGGCAGAACTAGACACCAAGCGAGGCAGGATCAGCCCGAGTCATCCAAAGGCAGCCGGTACTGCGTATACCACGACCTCCACACCCACAACACCAACGAATGCCAGGAGCTCAGGGCCGTGCAAGAAGGGCGTATCAGTCGACGCCCCGAGCGCAATGATCGGGGCTACGGCCGAGGAGGAGGGAGAGGCGCTGGACACTGGGAAGACCGTGGCCCTCGCCAAGGATGGCGTGACAGACCTCGTGAGGACCGCTGGCAGGACCAGCCTCGCGAGGGAGGTTGGAGGGACCAGCCTTGCGTGGACCGCCCTCAAGGCAACGCAGGGCTCCCACCTCTGCCACAGCCGCCAAGGAGGTCCGAAGACAATCATCGGGGCCGAGGGGCTGGGGCTTCCGGGAGCAGCGATCGCTTGCATCCTGGGTGGCTCTCAGGCCCCAGCCTCTCAGCGCATCTTCAAGCAGTTTGCTCGCGAGGTGAATGCAGTCCTCCCCAGGCCAGAGGCCGCACGCCCTCTCAGGTGGTCGTCATGCGTTATCACGTTCAGCTCGCGGATCAGCTCAAGTCTTGGCAGCGGCGAGTCCTCCCATGCTTTGCTCACGGTCATCAACAGCGTGCAAGTCACGGGACCCTCATCAACGGCGGAGCAGGACTCAACGTCCTATCTGTCGAGACATTCAACGATCTCCAAGTGCCATACGATCAGCTTCAGCCCACCAAACCTTTCTCAGGAGTCACCGATGGCTTCACCGTCCCGATAGGGCAAGCTCGCCTTCCCGTCACCTTTGGACAGCGCAGAAACTACCGCACCGAGCTCGTCGACTTCGACGTCGCCCACATTCGCCTGCCATACAATGCCATGGCAGTGACTCACCATGGCTACAATTTCCTCAAGATGCCAGGAAGCGGAGGAGTCATCACAGTGCCTTGTGAAGAAAGGGATGGAGTGTGCTCTCTTGAGCGTCCCTTCCAAGCCGTAGCGATCGAAGACCCAGATCACAGGAGCGGGAGACTTCCCAAGGCAATCCCTAAGAAGAAGAAGGCTTCGCCTGGTCCAAGCCCTCATGGAGTAGGCACCTCCGGAGGCGTGGCAACAGGACCCACGCCCGTTCAAGGGGCGCCACCCTCTATCGCATAGAAAGGCGCGCCCGGCGCCCTCCTCAGGCGGGGCTCGGGGGCTCTTGCATGGCGAGCCACCGACCTAGCCGGAGTCACGAGGGAGGTGCTCGGGCACCACTTGGAGGCGTGCTTCAAGGCACGTTCCCCTCAGGAAGGTACGAGGCAAGGAGGGCCAAACCCTCAGGAGTTCATCACGAGGAACACGCAGGAGCTACAAGAGTCAAGAGTCATGCGCGGCTGTCGCCGCCTGCCCGCCGTGGCCCAGTATCCAGGCGAGGATGCTGGGCTGCGAATCTGCATCGACATACCAGGGTTCAACCGGGCCGCGTCTCAGGAGCGCCTCTGGCCCTCGCGCGTGGGGCGTTGCGAGGGTTGATACGTCTCCAACGTATCTATAATTTTTGATTGCTCCATGCTACTTTATCTATTGTTATGGACTATAATGGGCTTTATTTTCCAATTTTATATTACTTTTGGGACTAACCTATTAACCGGAGGCCCAGCCCAGAATTGCTGTTTTTGCCTATTTGGTGTTTCAAGAAAGCGGAATATCAAACGGAGTCCAAACGGAATGAAACCTTCGGGAACGTGATCTTCTCACCGAACGTGATCCAGGAGACTTGAACCCTACTCCAAGGAGTGCCAAAGGCAGTCACGAGGGTGGAGGGCGCGCCCCCCTGCCTCGTGGGCCCCTTGACGCTCCACCGACGTACTCCTTCCTCCTATATATACCTACGTACCCCCAACAGATCAGGGACGGAGCCAAAAACCTAATTCCACCACCGTGCCTTCCTGTATCCACGAGATCCCATCTTGGGGCCTGTTCCGGAGCTCCGCCGGAGGGTGCATCCACCACGGAGGGCTTCTACATCAACACCATAGCCCCTCCGATGAAGTGTGAGTAGTTTACTTCAGACCTTCGGGTCCATAGCTAGTAGCTAGATGGCTTCTTCTCTCTTTTTGGATCTCAATACAATGTTCTCCCCCTCTCTCATGGAGATCTATTCGATGTAATCTTCTTTTTGCTGTGTGTTTGTTGAGACCGATGAATTGTGGGTTTATGATCCAGCTTATCTATGGAAAATATTTGATTCTTCTCTGAATTCTTTTATGTATGATTTAGTTATATTTTCAAGTCTCTTCGAATTATCCGTTTGGTTTGGCCAACTAGATTGGTAGTTCTTGCAATGGGAGAAGTGCTTAGCTTTGGGTTCAATCTTGCGGTGTCCTTACCCAGTGACCGAAAGGGTTGCAAGGCACGTATTGTATTGTTGCCATTGAGGATAAAAAGATGGGGTATTTATCATATTGCATGAATTTATTCCTCTATATCATGTCATCTTGCTTAAGGCATTACTTTTTTTTAACTTAATACTCTAGATGCATGCTGGATAGCGGTCGATGAGTGGAGTAATAGTAGTAGATGCAGAATCGTTTCGATCTACTTGTCACGGACGTGATGCCTATATACATGATCATTGCCTGGATAACCTCATAACTATGCTCAGTTCTGTCAATTGCTCAACACTAATTTGTTCACCCACCGTAGAATACTTATGCTCTTGAGAGAAGCCACTAGTGAAACCTATGGCCCCCGGGTCTATTCTTATCATATCAATCTCCATCACTTTATTTACTTGCTTTGCTTTTACTTTTCACTTTGCATCTTTATACCAAAAATACCAAAAATAATATCTCTATCAGATCTCACTCTCGTAAGTGACAGTGAAGGGATTGACAACCCCTAATCGCGTTGGTTGCGAGTAGCTATCATTTTGTGCAGGTACGAGGGACTTGCGCGTGGCCTCCTACTGGATTGATACCTTGGTTCTCAAAAACTGAGGGAAATACTTACGCTACTGTGCTGCATCATCCTCTCCTCTTCGGGGAAAACCAACGCAAGCTTAAGACGTAGCAAGAAGAATTTCTGGCGCCGTTGCCGGGGAGGCTTACGCAAAAAGTCAACATACCAAATACCCATCACAATCCCTATCTCTCGCATTACATTATTTGCCATTTGGCTCTCGTTTTCCTCTCCCCCACTTCACCTTTGCCGTTTTATTTGCCCTCTCTTTCCCAATCTCCTCCTCTTTTTCCCTTTGCCTTTTGTTTGCTCGTGTGTTAGTTTGCTTGCTTGTCGCTATGTCGAATTCCTTATCCGCTCCTATGTCTCCCGAGTTTGAAGTTCTTCACTTCAAGCAACGGCAAGGAGAAAATTTAAAAGATGCTTGGTATAGGATGATAGAATCTTATCGTAAGTGCACCCTAGTGGTGAACTTTAGAATTCTTATTCGCAATTTTTATGTTGGGTTAAATATGACGCATAGATAACTCTTGGATTGCATTGCCAAGGGAAATTTTATTGAAATTGATCCCAGTATTGCGCATGAAATTATAGAGGGAATAGTGGGAACACTACCCCAAAGGAGGATCTCATCCTACCCAGGAAGAAACAAGTGTTTGAGAAGATTTGCTTGAAGTAACAATTTTTTTACAAAAGTCTCTTGAGCCTCTTAAAAGTGTTAGCGGAAATCTTCACCGCATGAATATGTTGATTACTCTTTGTAATAAGCGGTTGGATTCTTTAGATCTAAAAATTTCCGAGTATGAAGGGAAGCGGCAAGAACCACCCGGATTCGAGCATGACTCTGCTAAAAAACTGAAAATTAAAGATAGCAATACCTAGATCTATCCTTGTTTTTATGCCTAGCTAGGGGCGTTAAACGATAGCGCTTGTTGGGAGGCAACCCAATTTTTTTTTGTGTTTTTTTTTTTGCTCCTGTTTAGGAATAAATAATCCATCTAGCCTCTGTTTAGATGTGGTTTTATCTTTTAATTAGTGTCTGTGCCAAGTTGAACCTATTGGATCTTCTTGGATGATAGTTATTTGATCTTGCTGTAATTTCCAGAATCTTTGTGCTCAGTGACCGAATTGTTAAAAATCACCAGAACGTGATAAAATAATGATTACAATTGCTTCTGATCAATAAACAAATTTTCCAGGTCGTCTAATTTTGGTAGAATTTTTTGGGTTCCAGAAGTTTGCGTTAGTTACAGATTACTACAGACTGTTCTGTTTTTGAAAGATTCTGTTTTGCGCGTGTTGTTTGTTTATTTTGATGAATCTATGGTTGGTAAAATAGTTTATAATCCATAGAGAAGTTGGAATACAGTAGGTTTAACACCAATACAAATAAATAATGAGTTCATTACAGTACCTTAAAATAGTCTTTTGTTTTCTTTCTCTAACGGAGCTCACGAGATTTCTATTGAGTTTTGTGTTGTGAAGTTTTCAAGTTTTGGGTGAATTCTTTTGATGGATTATGGAACAAGGAGTGGCAAGAGCCTATGCTTGGGGATGCCCATGGCACCCCCAAGATAATCCAAGGACACCAAAAAGTCAAAGCTTTGGGATGCCCCGGAAGCCATCCCCTCTTTCGTCCACTTCCATCGGTAATTTACTTGGAGCTATATTTTTATTCACCAACATGATATGTGTTTTGCTTGGAGCGTCTTGTATTATTTGAGTCTTTGCTTGTTAGTTTACCACAATCATCCTTGCTGTACACACCTTTTGAGAGAGCCATACATGAATTTAAATTTGATACAATACTCTATATGCTTCACTTATATCTTTTGAGCTTGATAGTTTTGCTCATAGTGCTTCACTTATATCTTTTTGAGTGTGATAATTTTTGCTCTAGTGCTTCACTTAGATCTTTTAGAGCACGGTGGTGGATTTGTTTTAAAGAAACTTGATCTCTCATGCTTCACTTAGATTATTTTGAGAGTCGTTAATAGCATGGTAATTTGCTTAATGTTAATATACTTGGTGTTCAAGATATGTGAAACTTTCTTTTGAGTGCATTGAATACTAAGATAAGTTTGATGCTTGATAATTGTTTTGAGATATGGAGGTGATAATATCAAAGTCATGCTAGTTGAGTAGTTGTGAATTTGAGAAATGCTTGTGTTGAAGTTAGTAAATCCCGTAGCATGCACGTATGGTTAAAGTTGTGTAACAAATTTGAAGCATGAAGTGTACACGGCTTAATGCATCCTTATGAGTGGCGGTCGGGGACAAGCGATGGTCTTTTCCTACCAATCTATCCCCTAGGAGCATCGCGTAGTACTTGATTTTGATGACTTCTAAATTTTTGCAATAAGTATATGAGTTCTTTTGACTAATGTTGAGTCCATGGATTATCGCACTTTTACCTTTCCACCATTGCTAGCCTCTTGATTCGTGCATTGCCCTTTCTCACATTGAGAGTTGGCGCAAACTTAGCGATGCATCAAACCCGTGATACGATATGCTCTATCACACATAAACCTCCTATATCTTCCTCAAAACAGCCACCATACCTACCTATTATGGCATTTCCATAGCCATTCCGAGATATATTGCCATGCAACTTTCCACCGTTCCGTTCATCATTATTATGACATACATTACTTTTGTCATATTGCCATTGCATGATCATGTAGTTGACATCGTATTTGTGGCAAAGCCACCATGCATTATTTTTCATACATGTCACTCTTGATTCATTGCACCATCCCGATACACCACCGGAGGCATTCATATGAGTCATAACTTGTTCTAGTTTCGAGTTGTAATCCTCATGTTGTAATCAATAGAAGTGTGATGATCATCATTATTAGAGCATTGCCCAAATAAAAAAAAAGAAAAATGCCAAAAAAATAAAGGCCCAAAAAAAAGAGAAAAGAAAAGGGCAATGCTACTATCTATTTTTCCACACTTGTGCTTCAAAGTAGCATCTTGTTCTTCATGTAGTGAGTCTCATATTTTGTGCCTCAAAGTAGCACCTTGTTCTTCATATAGTGAGTCTCATATATTGTGCTTCAAAGTAGCACCATGTTTTTCATATAGTGAGTTTCATAAGTTGTCCTTTCATACTAGTGGGAATTTTTCATTATAGAACTTGGCTTGTATATTCCTACGATGGGCTTCCTCAAATGCCCTAGGTCTTCATGAGCAAGCGAGTTGTATGCACACCCACTAGTTTTCTTTTGTTGAGCATTCATAGCTCTAGTGCATCCGTTGCATGGCAATCCCTACTCCTCATGTTGACATCAATTGATGGGCATCTCCATAGCCCATTGATTATCCTCGTCAATGTGAGACTTTCTCCTTTTTGTCTTCTCCACACAATCCCCATCATCATATTTTATTCCACCCATAGTGCTATATCCATGGCTCACGCTCATGTATTGCGTGAAGGTTGAAAAAGTTTGAGATTATTTAAGTATGAAACAATTGCTTGGCTTGTCATCGGGGGTATAGAAGTTGGGAACATCTTTGTGTGACGAAAATGAAGCATAGCTAACTATATGATTTTGTAGGGATGAACTTTCTTTGGCCATGTTATTTTGAGATGACATAATTATTTTCATTAGTGTGCTTGAAGTATTATTATTTTTATGTCAATATGAACTTTTTCTTGAATCTTTCGGATCTGAATATTCATATCACAATTAAGAAGATTTACGTTGAAATTATGCCAAAGTATCACTCCGCATCAAAAATTCTCTTTTTATCATTTACCTACTCGAGGGCGAGCAGGAATTTAGCTTGGGGATGCCTGATACGTCTCCAATTTATCTATAATTTTTGATTGCTCCATGCTACTTTATCTATTGTTTGGAACTATAATGGGCTTTATTTTCCACTTTTATATTACTTTTGGGACTAACATATTAACCAGAGGCCCATCCCAGAATTGCTGTTTTTTGCCTATTTCAGCGTTTCGAAGAAACGAAATATCAAATGGAGTCCAAACGGAATGAAACCTTCGAGAACGTGATCTTCTCACGAGCGTGATCCAGAGACTTGGACCCTACTCCAAGGAGTGCGAGGCGGTCACGAGGTGGGCGTGCCCCCCCGGGGCGCCCCTGCCTCGTGGGCCCCTGACGCTCCACCGACGTACTCCTTCCTCCTATATATACCTACGTACCCCTAACAGATCAGGGATGGAGCCAAAAACCTAATTCCACCGCCGTACCTTCCTGTATCCACGAGATCCCATCTTGGGGCCTGTTCCGTAGCTCCGCCGGAGGGGGCATCCACCATGGAGGGCTTCTACATCAACACCATAGCCCCTCCAATGAAGTGTGAGTAGTTTACTTCAGACCTTCGGGTCCATAGCTAGTAGCTAGATGGCTTCTTCTCTCTTTTTGGATCTCAATACAATGTTCTCCCCCTCTCTCGTGGAGATCTATTCGATGTAATCTTCTTTATGCGGTGTGTTTGTTGAGACCCATGAATTGTGGGATTATGATCCAGCTTATCTATGGAAAATATTTGATTGTTCTCTGAATTCTTTTATGTATGATTAAGTTATCTTTGCAAGTCTCTTCGAATTATCTGTTTGGTTTGGCCAACTAGATTGGTAGTTCTTGCAATGGGAGAAGTGCTTAGCTTTGGGTTCAATCTTGCTGTGTCCTTACCCAGTGACAGAAAGGGTTGCAAGGCACGTATTGTATTGTTGCCATCGAGGATAACAAGATGGGGTATTTATCATATTGCATGAATTTATTCCTCTACATCATGTCATCTTGCTTAAAGCGTTACTCTGTTTTAACTTAATACTCTAGATGCATCTTTGGATAGCGGTCGATGAGTGGAGTAATAGTAGTAGATGCAGAATCGTTTCGATCTACTTGTCACGGACGTGATGCCTATATACATGATCATTGCCAGATAACCTCATAACTATGCTCAATTCATCAATTGCTCAACAGTAATTTGTTCACCCACCGTAGAATACTTATGCTCTTGAGAGAAGCCACTAGTGAAACCTATGGCCCCCGGGTCTATTCTTATCATATCAATCTCCATCACTTTATTTACTGGCTTTGCTTTTACTTTTCACTTTGCATCTTTATACCAAAAATACCAAAAATATTATCTCTATCAGATCTCACTCTCGTAAGTGGCCGTGAAGGGATTGACAACCCCTAATCGTGTTGGTTGCGAGTAGCTATCGTTTTGTGCAGGTACGAGGGACTTGCACGTGGCCTCCTACTGGATTGATACCTTGGTTCTCAAAAACTGAGGGAAATACTTACGCTACTGTGCTGCATCATCCTCTCCTCATCGGGGAAAACCAACGCAAGCTCAAGACGTAGCAAGGGTCCACCTCACAGCTACGTTCGCATGCCTTTCGGCCTGCCAAACGCGGTCGCCGCCCATCAGTGCCTGCTGAGGTGTGCTCTGGAAGCACAGGAGGTCAAGTAGCGCGCGGTCCTGGTAGAGATGGAGATAGCTCTCGAGGAACCCCCCGTGCACCCGGAGCCTCCCGAGGCTCCTGGTCCAGAGGGCTCGTGAGGGTCGGCTTCCTCATCATGCGTCATCTGCTACCTCAACATCCTACCATCTCCGACCATATCAGGTGATACCTTTCCAAGTTCTGTTTTCAGCTGGGAGCGCCCGTCGGGCAGCATCATTCCCATGCCGCTGGGTCCGTCCCTGCGGCAAGTATCCGTTTTGCTTATGTTCTTTACTTACCTTGTTGGGGGCGCCCCTCGGGCTGCATTATCCCCCAAGCTGCTCGGGCCAGACCCAGTGGCGTGGGCTTTCCCCGCACCTATCTAGATGGATTTGCTTATTCATATGCTTGACCTAATCGCCTGCTCGATTGACACCTACCTTTGGAGATGCTCGCTCAGGCACGGCACTTGCGCATGGGTCCGTCCCTGCAATGCCGATAAATCTGAGTGGCTGAGCTCTGGCCGCGGCAGCCCCGCAAGGCGCCACCTCACCAAGCCCTCATTGCCCCCGATCACTCCCTCGGAGCGACCAATGGTTGGCTGGCAACCGTAACAATGAATCTTGTTTCCCCTTGTGATTGGTACACAGGACCTGCTCCAGGAGTAACGCTGGAGGCATCACGAGCCTTCTCTCCCCTCTCCGGTGCGACCCGCTTGCACGTTAAAAGGGGGGGGGGTACCTGAGCATCACGACTCACGGGCTCTTACTGGCTCTCCAACCCTCACCCCCTGGCCTTGACCCACGGCATCGCGACCTGTCATACCAGCGGCAGCTGAGCTCGCTCGAGGGCCGGGACCTGAGGACGTACAGCACTAAGGAAAGCACGGGGGAGAGGGGAGAAGCTCTCAAGGACCCAACCCAGCAACACCTCAGTTGCCGTCGCGCAGACACGGCACATCATCGAACACCGTTCCAAACCCGCAAGATAAGTCCTCAGCGCTAAAACCCTCGCCTACTGCTGCTCTGTCACGGCAAAGCTGCCTACCTTTCTTGCCCTGCGGAGGCTGCTTGAGCGCTAAAGGGGACCTCCTGAGCATCGCGACTCAGGGGCTCTTACTGGACCTCGGGCAGCTCACCTCCTGGCCTTGACCACGGCATCGCGACTTGGCATACCAGCGACGGCTGAAGCCTACCTGGGGACCAGGACCTGTTAGCGCAGAGCACCAAGCCCTCGTGAGGAAAGAAAGGAGGAACTGAGCCTGGACAGAACAAGCATCTCACACCGATTCATCATAAGGAAATAATATTCACAAAAACATGGCCAGCGCCTTACATACCCCCGCGGGGTGCTACTTCGATTCTTTGCAGGAAATAAAAGGTGCTAATCCTAAGGAGCGCCGACTACTCGTGCCTCCGCAAGAGACGCCATCATCAACAGTGGGCCGCCCGGCGCCGGCGTCAACCCCATTCAGATCACCGGTGCCGGTAGCCTGAAGCGCCTGCCCGGCTCTGAGCGCGGCGTGAGCTCGGGGGCTCGTAGCTGTCGTCGCTCATCTCCGGAGTCGCCAAAAGCTCGGCGGAGGCGCTGGACGCTCCAGCCCCTTCGCTGCTGCCCGAGGAGCTGCCGAGGGGGCGACCGGCGGGCCTAGTTCTCGCCGCGACGCTGCCCCAACCGCCCTCCTCGGGGCAGCATTCCAGCCGGCGTCCTTTCGCGTCGAAGACCTTGAAGAACATCAAGGAGGCGCCATCGTATTCTAGGTGGATCATGAGGGCGCCCCTTGTCTGCCAGACCCAGGCGATCTCGCCCTAGCCTCGGGTCATGTAGACATTGACCGGAGCGACAACCGCAACCTCCGCTCCGGTCGCAGGGGTGCTGCAGCCAGCGTGCTGCAACCAGAGCTCAAGAGAGCCCCTCGGCGGGATCTCGAAGGCGAAGGAGGGAGGAAGACGAATCCAAGATTGAGGAGGCATGGCGGCGTGGAGCACAAGCTCTCAGGAGGAGCCATCGGCATGGACTCCAGGAGGAACGACGCGCACCGCCGTGACCGCCGGCGGTGATGGCGGCGGCGTCCGTAGCGCTCGGCGTCTACTCCTCCCGGGCCCTCGATGCGGGCGTACAAGGGCAGCGGGAACCCTGGCGGCGGCCGCTCGTACCAGGGTCTCGACACCTCCTGTCGGGCACCTTTATCTCGGCGGCAGGGGACTAGCCGTTTCTACGGTGGAAGCGGGTCAGGACCCTCTCGGGGGGCCTTTCCCTTCTCTTCTGCAGAAAACCGGCGGATCGAAGCCATTGTCGCAATATGGAGCAAGGGCAAGGATGGAGAGGAAGGAGTAGCAAGAAGAGATGGACTGGAAGGGCTTGCGCCGTTCTGTACTTATAGTAGGAGGAGGCCAACCGTCGGCCTCCACGATCATAGGTAATCATGACCCATTTCTGCGTGCAGGGACTTGTCAAGTCATGGAGTTTCCGAGGCATCATGGGAAGCGGAGACGCCCACGACCAATCAATCGCCATGCGGCACCCATGGCCGCAGGCTGTTGGGGCCCGCGGCGCTTCGCACTTGCCCCTTCGCTTCTCTGCTAAGCCAATTCCGGGCGTGCCTTGGGCCCGGGGGCTACTGTCGGTGTTCTGGGAACGGGGGTCCCCAGACTTGCCTGCCTGCGGCCTGCGGCGTGGCTCAAGCGGGGGCCCAGAGCGGCCCAGCTTCATCAGCTCAAGCTCAAGACCCTCGTGAGGGGCCAAGTCTCGCGGGGCGGACGGCAGGAACCTTCCTCAGGAGCAGCCTCGTCAGGCAGGTTCACGAGGAGGCAGAGAGATAAAGGCAGGGTACCTCACGAGGGTGCCCGGTGACGCAAGCCATGACGATCGAGACCAGGCGGGCGCCAGCCTGCGCAGTGTCCTCATTCCCCCCTTTGGTGCAAAGGAGGCAAGCACAGACCAAGGTATCAGGCAAAGGCTAACGCTTCGGTGCAACAAGACCAAGACCAGCAGAACGGCAGGACGGAGGTCATCGTGGAGCCCAGGACGGCGTCACCGTCAGAGCCTTTGGCAGCCGAAGACCAACTTTAGTCAGGATAACTGTACTAGATGTTCCCCTTTGAAATGGCCAATTGTTGGCGCCCTTCCCGCTCATTATTTGGGAAGAGGCCCAAGGCCTCCCTCTATAAATAGGACTAGCCACCACAGAGGGGAAAAAAGGTAGAACCACAGGCAAAGAAGAGGAGGACCGAGCAAAGAAGACAGACAAAGACAGGTCGAACCTACGAGAGAGAGAGAGAGAGAGAGAGAGAGAGGGAGAGAGAGAGAGAGAGAGAGAGAGAGAAGCGACTGGACTCGCCCAAGCAGTCCATCGCACCAGCTCAAGAACAGCTCCTCGCGAGGCTGTTCTTCCTTTGTACTATTGTTCATCAGCCCCAGAGGCAATCCACCACACCACACACTGGAGTAGGGTATTACACCACAACGGTGGCCCGAACCAGTATAAACCTTGTGTCTCTTGTGCTGTTCATCGTTCCTAGTTTAGATCCGGTGCAAACCATTAACGCGTGAGCTGGTAGGAGAAAGATCTCCGCGTGCACACCAGTGTTCGAACCTCAAAGTGCAGCGGAACACGAAATCCGACATTTGGCGCGCCCGGGTAAGTGCGCCGGAATCTTTCTTCTGCTGGTCGCGTGTGATCTTCCGTCGTGTCCATGGCTGGCCTTCGCCGAGCCAGCTGCTGATCGGGCTACTCGCGCCCTTCGAGTCGCCAGAGCGGCTCCGTCGCGAGCACCCTGTCGTTCCCGTCGCTTTGCCGCCAGCGCCGCCACCGGCCCGGCGGGGAACGGGCAGCAGGCCTCATCCCTGCATCCGTCGGTGAGGCGAGAAGGCCGCACCGCTACTCCCTCGCTCACCCCTGCTGGTTCTTCGTCCCGCGCGCACCGCGCTCCCATGGAGGCTCGAGCCACGCTCATCGCGGTGAACGAGCTCCTGCGCTACCACCTTGTCGACGACGTCTATGAGGAGTGGCTCGACCGCGTCCACGCCGCAGGGGGCTCCCCCGCGCCGTCCCTCTTGTTGCCTCGCCCTTCACCCCGCGTGGGAGGAAGGGAGCCGGAGGTGCCCCCGCCACCTCCTCCCAAAGAAGGCGCCCTGGCTCCAAGGCGCGTGGCCCCGGCCCGGGACCCTCCGCGTCCGGCGCCCGCGCAACAAGAAAGGAGCTGATAGGAGGTCCCTCATCCCCAAGAAGGTGCTCGCGTGCTCCCAGCACCGGAGCGCCGCGACCGCGCTCCAGCACCACCACGTCAAGACCCCTCGCTGCTCCAGGCCGCGGTGCGCGGGAATCCACACGAGCAAGCTCCGCATTAGCAGAGAGCCCCGGTGGCCACTACAGGCTGCCGTGCCTTCACCGCCGAGCTGCCTAGCGTCGCATGGCCCGGCAAGTTCAAGCCAGACCTGCCTCCTCGCTACGACGGCACTGCTGAACCTGCAGAGTTCCTTCAGCTCTACGAGCTGGGCATCGAAGCCGCCAACGGGGATGAAAAGGTCATGGCAAATTGGTTCCCCATGGCGCTCAAGGACGGAGCCCGAACCTGGCTCCTGAACCTGGCTCCCGGCATGATCTCCTCCTGGGACGAGATGCGCACCCGCTTCATCGCCAACTTCCAAGGCACTCGCGATAGGCCTCCGGCCGTGAGCAACATGCGCCGCATCAAGCAGCAACCAGGAGAGACCCTACAGAAGTACATACAGGGCTTCAACAACGCCCACCTCAAAATCCCCAAGGTGACTGAGGAAGCCATCATCTCAGCCTTCTCCGATGACGTGCGTGACGTCAAGATAAAGGAGGAGCTAGCAATGCATGAAGACCTGTGCACATCCCTGGAGCTATTCAACTTGGCGACCAAATGCGCCAGAGCTGAGGAAGGGCGCCTCTCCCTCCTCGAGCTTCCGGCCGCCAATCCAGAAGAGAAGAAGCCCAAGGTGAAGGACGTGAAGCGCAAGGGGGCTGTCGTGCTCATCGGCGAGAACAGACACCAGCGAGGCGAGGATCAGCCCGAGTCATCCAAAGGCAGCCAAGATCTGCGTATACCATGATCTCCACACCCACAACACCAGCGAATGCCGGAGCTCGGGGCCGTGCGGGAAGGCGCATCGGTCGACGCCCGGCGCAATGATCGGGCTACGGCCGAGGAGGAGGAAGAGGCATCGACCTTTGGGAAGACCGTGGCCCTCGCCAAGGATGGCGTGGATGACCTCGCGAGGACGTGGCAGACCAGCCTCGCGAGGGAGGTTGGAGGGACCAGCCTCGCGAGGACCGCCCTCAAGTTAACGCAGGGCTCCCACCTCTGCCACAGCCGCCAAGGAGGTCCGAAGACAATCATCAGGACGAGGGGGCTGGGGGCTTCCAGGAGCCGCACGCGATCGCTTACATCCTGGGTGGCGCTCAGGCCCCAGCCTCTCAGCGCATCTTCAAGCAGTTTGCTCGCGAGGTGAACGCAGTCCTCCCCAGGACAGAGGCCGCACGCCCTCTCAGGTGGTCGTCGTGCGTTATCACGTTCAGCTCAGCGGATCAGCTCAAGTGCGCGGCAACGACCGGAGTCCTCCCCATGCTTTGCTCACCAGTCATCAGCAACGTGCAAGTCACCAGGACCCTCATCGATGGCGGAGCAGGACTCAATGTCCTATCTGTCGAGATAGTCAACGATCTCCAAGTGCCATACGATCAGCTTCAGCCGACCAAGCCTTTCTCAGGAGTCACCAATGGCTTCACCGTCCCGATAGGGCTAGTTCGCCTTCCCGTCACCTTCGGACAGCACAGCAACTACCGCACCAAGCTCATCGACTTCGACGTCGCCCACTGAGGGAGTCCTGGATTAGGGGGTGTCCGGATAGCCGAACTAGCCAGACTCCTGGACTATGAAGATACAAGATTGAAGACTTCGTCCCGTGTCCGGATGGGACTTTCCTTGGCGTGGAAGGCAAGCTTGGCGATACAGATATGTAGATCTCCTACCATTGTAACCGACTCTGTGTAACCCTAACCCTATCTGGTGTCTATAGAAACCGGAGGGTTTTAGTCCGTAGAATGAACAACAATCATACCATAGGCTAGCTTCTAGGGTTTAGCCTCTCTGATCTCGTGGTAGATCTACTCTTGTACTACCCATATCATCAATATTAATCAAGCGGGAGTAGGGTTTTACCTCCATCGAGAGGGCCGAAACCTGGGTAAAACATCGTGTCCCTTGTCTCCTGTTACCATCCGCCTAGACGCTGAGTTGGGACCTCCTACCGAGATCCGCCGGTTTGACACCGACATTGGTGCTTCCATTGAGAGTTCCTCTGTGCGTCGCTGTCAGGAAGGATGCCCCATCCCGTCTTTAAAGACGGCACCGTTGCTAAAGGAGCTTTGGCCATCGTCCAAACTCTCGGCTAAGCGGTTTTCTTATGACCGCTGTTCGGCTGCGCCGGCAAGCGATGACTTCTTGGGTCATCGAAAGCAATCTTCACGTTAACTCGGAACTCGCCGAGCAGTTAGATCCGATGGAGCTGTCTTCCTTGAACGAGCTCTTGGATCGCATCGCCGCCCTGGGAGTCGCTTCAGACTATGATCAGATTGGGCCTAAAACCGATCTGAGAGAGATCAACTCTCCCAGGCTACCCACCATGTTGCTGTGGTAGAGGAACAATACGGCGATTCTTCTCCAACCTTAAGGACCAGCTATGTCCGGATTCCTGACCCCTCCATGCCGGATTCCCGCAGAGGGGAGGACACCACTCAAGCCCTGAACTTAAAATCAGGCAGCGGGCTAGATTCATTGTACAACCTCCAAGAACCCAAGCTTCCAAGTTCGGAAACTTCTTGGCACCTAAATCTTAGATCGGACGGGGTTCGGAATTTAATGCCACCCGCCCACCCAAACATAAGCGATCTATCCCAAATCCGGCAAGAGCCCGGTGAAACAATACGTCATTACTGGGCCAGATTCCTCCTAGTTATGGACAGGGTAAAGGATTGCCGCGAGGAGGACGCAATTTCATTCTTCTGCAATAATTGCACGGACAAGGGAATCCTAAACGCCATAAGTCGTCGTGAAATTACACGCTTCGCTGACTTGGCGTCCATAGTACGTAAATCTACTTGCGATGGAAGCGCTGGAAAACCGAAATCAAATTTTGGGATAGTCCGGCCCCGGATACGACCCTAGTCCGAAATAAAAGGGTGCATTATCACCAGGCACCTCGGTTACATACCAAAAAGCAAATAATCCCCCAAAGGGCATGGAACCGTACTGGAGGGATGGCTCAATGGACCCTGTAAAATTCATAGCACAGAGGGCGCCACTCCAACTCATAGCCTTAGAGCATGTTGGATACTACGGCAGGTGGCCAAAAGTGGCGAAGAGCTTTTAGCTCCAGAGCACCACCCCAGCAATACCAGTATGGTATTAGCAGTCTTCGAGACTTTCGCATCAAATAATATGCGGAAACGAACACTCCGTAGCCTTGCCGAAGTCTACTAGATAGCAACAATAAATCCATGCAGTGACACGACCATTACCTTTAACGCCAGTGACGAACCTAAATTCTGAACAGCCCGAGCACCAGCCGTATTGGTCCTCAGTCCAATAGTGGACGGCTTTCGCCTTACCAAGGTACTCATGGACGGCGGCAGCGGATTAAACCTCATCTACGAGGAAACCCTTCGAAAAAATAGACTGGAGCCGCATTGAGCAAAGTAGCACAACCTTTAGAGGAATAATCCCCAGTCGGGAAGCATGTTGTACAGGAAAGATCACACTAGATGTGGTGTTCGGCACGCCGGACAATTATAGGTCCGAGGAGGTCACATTCCAAGTGGCCCCGTTCAGCAGCGGATATCACGCTCTATTAGGGCGAGAGGCATTCACAATTTTTCAAGCTATACCCCATTAAGGGTACATGAAGCTCAAAATGCCCGGACCCAACGAAATTATCACTCTCGCTAGTGACCCGGACATAGCGCTCCGCGCCGAAAATAAAACATCCGCACTTGCCCTTGAGGCACTATCCGAAGCCCTAGCGGCAGAGGAGCTCACTGCGCTGCGCTCCACGGTGAACATGGAAGATGTGATACTCGATAAGAGATCCAAGTCCACCTCTTTTAAACCAGCAGACGAAATAGTCAAATTCCAAGTCCATCCAACGGACCCTACAAAAACGGCCTCCATCGGGGCACAATTAAACCACAGCGTGGATGCCAGACCACGAGAATTCTCTACGAAAATTGGGACATTTTTTCCTGGCACCCTTTAGACATGCCAGGAATCCCACGCCGGCTGGCAGAACACAGCCTAAATGTCCTAAAAGGTTTCAAGCCAGTCAAACAAGCTCTTCGGCGTTTCTCCGAACCCAAGAGATAGGCCATGGGAGAGGAGCTAGCTAAACTATTGGAGGCCGGATTCATCAAAGATATTAAACATCCGGACTGGCTAGCAAACCTGGTAATGGTACCAAAGAAGGACAAATCTGGCGCCGATGTGTCGATTTTAAGGACCTTAACAAGGCTTGCCTAAAGGATCCTTCCCCTCCCCGCATCGATCAAATTATCGATGCTACTGCAGGACACGATTCATTGTGTTTCCTCGACGCATACTCCGGCTACCACCAAATTAAGATGGTAGCACCAGACCAAGCCGCAACGGCATTCATCACTCTATACGGCCCATTCTGCTTCAACACAATGCCCTTTGGGCACAAAAACGCCGGCGCAACATATCAGCGCATGATTCAGACATGTCTGGCAAACCAGATCGGCAAAATAGTGGAGGCATACGTAGACGATGTGGTCGTCAAATCCAAGCATGTCGAAACCCTAGTCGACGACTTGAGGCTCACATTCGATAATCTCCGAACATATGACATCAAGCTCAACCCGGAAAAATGCGTTTTCGGAGTACCAGCCGGAAAGCTCTTGGGCTTCATTGTATCCGATAGAGGAATTGAAGCAAACCCAACCAAGATCCGAGCTCTCTCACAATTGGATATCCCCAAAGACCTCAAACAAATACGAAAATTGACTGGATGCGTGGCGGCTCTAAGCCGTTTATCTCCCGCTTAGGAGAAAAGGCATTACCCCTTTATCGCCTCCTCCGGTGCACTGAACACTTCGAGTGGACGGATGCTGCCACGGCCGGACTCGAAGAAATCAAGGTCATATTGGCAACAAATCCGGTCCTGGCCGCGCCCAACATAGGCGAACCAATGCTATTATACATCGCAGCAACCCATCAAGTTGTAAGCACGGTGCTCGTTGTCGAACGAGAAACGGACGGACACAAGTTCCCTCTCCAAAAACCAGTTTACTACGTGTCTACTGTCCTAACTCCATGCAAGTCATGGTACCCGCATTATCAAAAGATAGCATACAAAGTGTTCATGGCATCCCGGAAGCTGCGACACTACTTCCAAGAGTGTTCGATAACAGTAGCCTCCGAAGTACCTCTTAATGACATTATAAACAACCGCGACGCAATGGGCGAATTGCTAAATGGGCCATTAAGCTCCTCCCATTCGACATAACCTACAAGCCACGGTGAGCTATTAATTCGCAAGTTTTGGCTGACTTCATCGCCGAATGGTCTGAAGCCAAACTCCCTAAAGAGTACAACGCATATTCCAACTGGATCATGCACTTCGACGGCTCCAAAATGTTGGCCGGCCTGGGGGCTGGTGTTGTTCTGACGTCCCCAACTGGAGATACAGTCCAATACGTACTTCAAATAATGTACACGGACTTCAACAACGCAGCCGAATACGAGGCCCTTCTACATGGTCTCCGGATGGCAGTCTCCATGGGCATTCAACGCCTAGAGGTGCGTGGGGATTCGAACCTCGCGATATCCCAAATAAATGGGGACTTTGATGCCAAGGATCCGAAAATGGCAGCTTGTCGCAATGCCGTCCTAAAAATGTCAGCTCGGTTTGAAGGGCTCGAATTTCACCATATAGCCCGGGATAACAACCAGGGAGCAGACGTGTTGGCACGCACTGGCGCAAAGCGCGATGCCGTCCCCCCCAACATCTTCCTAGAGAGGCTTTTCAAGCCATCCATACTATGGGAGGGAGAGTTCGGAAATAACAACCCGGACCCAACCACACTGCCCCACACCGAACATTCTGACATAGTTGGTGGTCCCGCCAACGAAATAACACCGTCAGCCCACGAAATAAGTGCAGTCATCACCACGTGGACGGAACCATTCCTAGCCTACCTAACTAGGCAGGAACTTCCCGAGGACCAAAACGAGGCCCGCTGCATAGTGCGGCAATCTAAAGCCTATAAGCTCCATGAGGGAGAGCTTTATAAGAAAAGCACAACCGGAGTCCTTCAAAGGTGTATCTCCGAAGAGGAAGGGCGGAATCTCCTGGCTGAAATTCATGCAGGACTCGGTGGGCACCATGCCGCAGCCCGGGCCCTTGTGGGCAAGGCCTTCCGTACATAATTTTATTGGCCGACGGCCCGGGCAGATGCTTTGGACTTAGTCCAACGATGCGTCGGTTGCCAGCTCTTTGCTAATCAAAGCCACATGCCACCCACCGCCTCAAAACTATACCCATCACCGGCCCTTGGCGTGCAGGGGCTTGACATGGTTGGACCCCTTAAAGGAGGAACCCAAAAGCAAAAATACCTATTGGTCATGGTGGATAAATTCACCAAATGGATAGAGGCCAAGCACAGTAAAGGCGGCGAATCCGGACGATGATAGACTTCATATCGTGGGTAGTACACCGTTACGGCGTCCCCCATAGCATCATCACTGATAACGACATGAACTTCATGGCCGACGAGGTTAAACTCTAGTGCAAAAACATGGGCATCAAGCTCGACTACGCTTCAGTCTATCACCCCCAAACTAACGATCAAGTCGAGTGAGCAAACGGTCTAATCATGAGCGGCATTAAACCCAGACTAGTGCGGTCCCTCAAGGAATCTAACACGCACTGGGCAGAGGAGCTCGACTCCGACTGGGGCTGCGGACCACGCCAATCGCACTACCGGATTCACACCATTTTTATGGTATCTGGCGCAGAGGCAGTTTTTCCCACGACATAATTCATGACTCACCTCGCGTGCGCATGTACGAAGAAAGAGAAGCCGAGCTAGATCGGCAGGACAGCTTGGACGCCTTGGAGGAGGAGCGTGACGTGGCAAAAGCTCGTTCCGCATTCTATCAACAGCAGGCTCGAAGATATCAAAGCAGGGAAGTATGGGCCAAAGCTTACAATATTGACGAACTAGTTCTACGCCTGCCGGACAAGAAAAAGGACAAACTCAAGCTCAAAGGGGAGGGTCCCTTCATCATCGACCAAGTCCTGACCGGCAGAGCATATCGTCTGCGAAACGCATCGGATAACCGACTCGAGCCGAACCCATGGAACGCAGCCCGTCTCCGAAGATTCTACGCCTAGCGCCGGATTCTGAGTTCGTCTCCTTCCTCCGTCTATATTTTATATTTTAAGCTGTCTTTTATTTCTATTCTTCTCTCTCCCTTTTTCCGAAGCTGGTAAAGGCTCGTTTGCGCATTGTTCGCACACACTTGACGCGCTATCCGCGCTCATTATACCTGGGGGCTTCTTTAACAGAAGCTTATTTATACGGGCTTTATGCCCAACACATGTGTCACACTTCCGCATATACCTTTTATTCACCATTATATGCATCGATATGACTTAAGTTTTGGCCAAGCTGGGTTGCCTGGCTCCTGTGCTTACCCCTACGTTCCAGATTGTTCGGCTAGGTGGTAAAGGAGCACCTCTGCGATTATTACCACCGGGTCAGCGGACGTGTACCTCGACTGGGTGAAGCCGAAAGCTAGCGTTCGAAGGGAATATTCGATCGGTGAACTAAAAGGCGATTTTTATTTTTCATTTATGTGCCCCGAGATGCTTTTACTGCTTTTTTGCAGTCCGGACATGCACTTTAGGGCATGCCTCCCGTGGAAAGGAACCCTAACGGAACTATTCTCCTGGAAGATGTTTCTTACTAACCATGTAATATAACATAACTAGTTGGGCACTTGTCTAATAAAGCACTCATGACCCCTCGCTTTGGTCTCCACGCATGCCCCGGTTTTACATAACCGTGAGGGTATTCGGACACACTCGGACTATTGGGTCCCGAGGTTGAAGCGAAAAGGTCCGCTACGACAAGCGATCTACAATCCGGCTAGAAGGCATTTTACATGTCATTTCAAATTACATAGTCAAATTGACTGATTGTATTCCTCTTCAATGCCATCTAATAGGCTGTCTAGTTTCTGATCCTGTTGGGAATACTTTGCGGCCAACTCTACTTGGCCGTACACTAATCTCACAGGGATCTCCTTCCCGTCGGGCCCCACAGGTCCAACCTCGGCCATGTGGTTTGGGTCCGCCTTCGTGTACCGTGTCTTCACCATGGCCCAGGCCTCCCTGGCGACTTGACGACAGACTGATATCTTCCATAGTCGGAAGCGCCGCTGTGCTCCCTGAAGCTTCTCTGCAAGCTCTCCAAGGCCTTGAGCAGGGAGATAGATGGCCACAAGGCACAGGCAGCGCTTTCATCACCTGCCGAACTCGTTCGTGCAGTTGCAATAGCTCGGGAAGAAGGTCACCCGTAGAACCAGGCATTTCCTCTGCAGGACGACCCGTGAGCATACCTACAGACATAACTCTGTTAGTTGACTTCCTCGCCGAACTCTTTTTCAAAGTTCGCTCAAGCACTTACTATAAATGCCGCGACAAAGCCGCCGATTCTCCTTCATGGAGTCCGACAGCTGGGCACGAACATCCTTTAGTTCCTCACCCAGCTGGGTGTTGGCATCCTGGAGATTATTTTTCTCTTTCCTCACCCTTGTAAGCACATTCTCGCTAGCCTTCAACCGGCGCAAGAGCTATTGCTTGTTCGGATCTAGTCCGGCGCCATCTGCAATATTATTGTCAGATTTACACGCACGCCGCACTTCACAAACTACTTATCTTTTGAAGCATATATTACCAGAGGGGGTCTCTGTGGCTCCCCCTGTAGCGGCTAGTGCAGCCTCAAGTTGGGCCTTGCATTCTTCAAGCTCCTGGGACAGTCGGGTATTCTTTTTTGTAAGATCCTGCATAACAAATGATCCTTAAATCAGTTATTCTAACTATTTTAAGTCTCGGGGGCTAGTGGCATATATAACCTCCAAATTTCCTCACCCGTATGTCCTTTACATACTGCTCCGTGGCTCTGGCTAGACCATCTTGAGCGGCACGGAGGTGCGCATCTCCCGAATTGAAGGCATTCAATGCCTCTTGGGCGAAACATGTCGTCACGAAGAACTGTCCGTGGCCTTTGTGATTCATGGCGCTCTCCACCTCGGAGTTGGTGGCGGACAATCTGTCGGCATCCTCTGTCGGAGGAGCGTCCGACGCACGCCTTGCTCGCTTCCGCTTCTGGACCCGGCTTTGGAGCCTGGCTGGCGGAGGCTCGATTGGCAACCTCTCCGGACACAGTCCGGCGAGCGCTCTTTTTCCTGAAAAGAGCACCAGCGTTAGTATACCTTCCAGGAATCAATCCTGGGAATATGGTGACGCGCCATAACATTGCGCGGCGTTTCGATCCGGACCGCACTTCTTTTTAGCCTGCGGGACCGTACAGCCCCTTGTTGGCTAGCCGCCGCGGGCTCGGCGTCCTGCCTCGAAGGCACCCTCTGCGAAACACCATTGGTATACGGTGATCAAAAATAAGCACGGATGGGTCATTATTAGAGTATTGGGACCTCGGCCTCAGTTACCTGTGAGGCTGGAAGTATACCGGGGTAATTGGCCGTAATGGCAACCAAGGCATTATCGATGCTCAATTGGTGAAATACCCCATCAATTAGCTCCACCAATGTGTCCGGATCCTCTTGGGAGGCCGGATCAAGGAGCCTTTCTGGATCCTCGGGTTGTGGAGGCGGGCTGTTTATGTCTTTTACGGCCTGGCGCAGTTCCTGCGTCAAAATCACAAAATGAGATACCTAACCATGGGAATACGGATCGGGTGTGCAAAAAAGAAATGTCCGCTTACCCGGCTTCGAGGATTGTTCATAGCAAATCCGTTCAATGGACTGACGCGGAGAAAATCTTCCTCTTCTCCCTTGTACATCGCGGAAAAGATCTTCATCAGATCGGTGACCGATCCCGGCCCCTTACGGCCATGACGGGTGGCATCGTCCTCCCTGTTGAAATCCCACATGGGGTGGCCCCTATACTGGAGCGGCTGCACCCCCCGCATAATGCATGTGGCCATGACACCAATCATGGTCAGTCCGGCATGAGCCAACAGTGGAAAATGAGCCTCGATGCCCAAGAATAGTTCGCAAAGGGCCACGAAGCCCGCGATGTGCAAAATGGAGGTAGGCATAAGGTGGTGCAACTGGAGGCCGTAGAACTCCAGTAGCCCCCGGAGAAATGGATGAATTGGAAATTCGAGTCCTCTTACTAGATAAGAGACAAAGCATACCCGCTCTCCTTTGGAGGGATCGGGGATACTCTCCGCTTGCTTTCCGCCCTTATAGGTGGCGAGTCCGGCTCGAATCGGAACCATGAAGGCCGGGGGAAGAAATCCCTTGGTTTGGAGTATCACTAGCTCGCTATGCGGGACTGAGCATCTCTCCCAATTTCCAGGCTGAGGGCTGGGACAGCGAGAGGAGGAGCCGCGTCGACTGTCCATGATGGAATGGATTTTTGTCAGAGGCGCTCCGATGAAAGTTCGCGGAGGGGGGATGGTGTGACTCAAATCTGGGTCCTCGTCCCTTTTATAGATGGCTCACTTGCGCAGCTAGGGGGATAAGTGTAAAAATACCCTGGCTTTTCGCATTCATTCAAACACGTGGAAGATGGCCATTATTGGGCGTGGAAGCCGAGGAGCGCAGCATTTATTAGAAGCCGGACACTATTCAACAAGTATATGGAATTTGGAGAAGAACCCGCCTTGCAATGCCGAAGACAAACTACGCGCCGGACTCATCGTCATTGAAGCCTGGTTCGGGGCTCTTGAGGAGTCTGGATTAGGGGTGTCCGGATAGCGAACTATCACCGTTGGCGGACTCTGGACTATGAAGATACAAGATTGAAGACTTCGTCCCGTGTCTGGATGGGACTTTCCTTGGCATGGAAGGCAAGCTTGGCGATACGGATATGTAGATCTCCTACCATTGTAACCGACTCTGTGTAACCCTAACCCTATCCGGTGTCTATATAAACTAGAGGGTTTTAGTCCGTAGGACAAACAACAATCATACCATAGGCTAGCTTCTAGGGTTTAGCCTCTCTGATCTCGTGGTAGATCTACTCTTGTACTACCCATATCATCAATATTAATCAAGCAGGATTAGGGTTTTACCTCCATCGAGAGGGCTCGAACCTGGGTAAAAACATTGTGTCCCTTGTCTCCTGTTACCATCCGCCTAGACGCACAGTTTGGGACCCCCTACCCGAGATCCACCGGGTTTGACACCGACACCCACATTCGCCTGCCATACAATGCCATCATTTGGGGACCTGACTGACTCGAACCATAGCTACGCCTTTTTGGGGGCTTGGTCGTGTCAGACCATGGTAATGCCTCTTGATCGGCTTAAAGCCTCATTTGCAATGGTTTTATCTTTGCCTTTGTTGAATTCTGTTTTTCTTTTTTTGATAAACATTACTTTTGTTGCGTTTTCAAACCAACATTGTTAGTCCGGTTCGACTGTCAATTACAAATTGACGAAACACGGTCAAATCTTAAACCGGAGACTATTTGCCTGGTTTGATTTTCTATCACCATCCTATTATGGAGTAAACCGGTGTTTATCATAACCAGGAAATGTAAATCAATCTTATATTTACAGGAGCTGTTTTCTCCTCCACAGTTTGGGTCGTCAGCCTAGTTACAAGGTTGGTCAGCCAACATCGTGCCCGATGGTGGCAGGGCGTTTTTAAACTTTTTTGACTGCAGAAACAGTTCGGATAAATGTGAATCAAACAAGCATCAGTTGAAGATAAATATGCACGAATGCATACCAGACAAAGTATATCAACGAGCTTATTACAAGGCGTTCCAGTGCCCAAAAAGATAATTGTTTTTTATCAACTACATGTCACAGCATGCAGCGGTTTAAACCGGCCTCCAGTTCACGCTTGGTTACCGGCTTGACCTGACGGTTGCGGATCATCTCACACCGGTTCAGCTTGTTGCTCCCTACCCAGTGGCTGGAAATCAACAGTTGCCCAGTCGATTCCAGTTAACGCTTGAAACACATCTTCATCATTGATCAGCAGCGACGGTTCAATATCAGGAGTGTAAGTACGCTTACGGATTGGTGGTATAAGGTTCTCAGCCTCAGGAATTGGTGCAGCAACTCGCTTGTTTTGATTGTCATATTGGGCTTGATAGTGGGACAAATCCGCCTCTTCCATCAGTTGACATGCCAGAGGGTGCACTTCCCGGTTTATGGCTCTAAGATCCTCTTCATCAAATTCTGTCCCGTCTTCCTTCAAGCTGGGATAGCCTTGGGCTGCTTCAACAGGATCAAAGTCAGGCACCCACGCTTTCGTCCGGATTAGGGCGGCCAAAGCACCCGTTCTGGCAGCAGATTTCTTCAGCTCCTCAACCCGGGCAGGGAGCATTGACAACCTTTTAATGGTATCTTGGATCAAGGTGGGTGGCGGTTTGTTATGAGAAGCAGTGTAGATGATCCGTTGCGCACCAGTGTACAGTTGTTCTATCAAGGTATAGGCAGCTTTTAACTTCTTCCGCACATCCGTTCCCAAGTGGCCGATACGAGTTCTTGTATCATTGCAAAGGTTAGTAAATCGGCAGCTACATAACAAGATCTGTTTAACTCGGAGAACAAGGATACTTACCAAATACAGCTGCAGTCATGGCATGCACCTGACGCTTCACACTGGTCAATTCATCAACCACCAGTTTAAGAGCGGCTTCTTCTTTTTCAGCTCCTTGTGCTAAAGCGACTTTCTCAATCGCCCAATGCGCCCGCTCTTTGTTGAAGCCCTCTTTAAGTTTCTCCATAGCGCCTAAAGTGTTGGTCAGCTCTGCTTTTGCCTTGGAAGTTTCATCTTGTTGCAATTTATGGTTTTCTTGAAGGTCAGCGGTTTGACTCTCCTTTTTGCTCAGCTCAGCCTACAAAGAGACAGTCATCTGGTCAGGTAATAGTAAATACTTGAAGTGCCAAGCCCATAACAAGTTATGCCCTTGGCACTTGGGGGCTAATGCATACTTGCTCTATCAGACAATTTTCAAAAGTCCCAAAGCACAATACAAGTATTAAGCTTGGAACTTGGGGGCTAATGTGTATTTGCTCGTAATTTGCTAGCAAGGGAATTCTTCTATAAAGTCCTGGTTTAAGTTGCTATCTTAAACCGTCACTTGGGGGCTACTACGGTTGATAAACTGCAAACACAATACAACAAGAGAAGTATGCATAAAGTTACCTAATATTTTTCCTTCATCGTATTGACCAGACCGGCTTAGTAGTCACGGCTCGTGAACAGACGGTTCAGATAGCAGGAATGAAGGTCTTGATCGTTCAGATGGGTATAGACGGACATATCGGCATACCATTTGCCTTTACCAATTGCAGAAAATTCCTCCTTGGCGATATGCTTCAACAAAGCGACAGGATTCGTTGGGTCTGTCTAGCCAACACCAGTAATCAGAACGTCATCGTCCTTGTCAGCAGCAGCTCGCACTGGGGTCGCCAGTTTGTTGATATTCTTTGCTGGACTTGCCGTTTTGTAAGTTCGAGGAGAACGGGCCGGTTCGTCTGCATGGCCCGTGGTATCGATATCTGCTGCTTCAGTAACAAAATCATCGTCTCGAGGCGGTGGATCATTCAGCACATCATCAAGGTTGGCCTCTTCGGGGTTTGGTATTTTGTCCGGTTCAGCAGCGGTATTTTCCTCTGCTGTTTTGTTCAGGCGAGCTTTTTTGCTTGGTTTGGGCTTGGCTCTGAGAGAAATTAAGAAGTATCAGTACAACATATGTTAAAATAATATGTTAAAGATATAATACGGAATATGACTTACCCAAGCACGGTTTTGAGGGGTGGAAGCTTGGTGGCTGATGACTCGCCAGAGGATGAATGAGAAGTGCCCTAATAATTGGAATCAGACGGATTAAGAGGTTGACGAAAACAACCCGCTTTAGGGTGTGAAGTGGCAAGAGAATTAGAGACCTCTGATCGGTGTTTCCGAACCGGATTGTTCGGTAAACCGACGGAGGTAACTACCTGGCCGCTATGCCGAGTTGTGCAGCGGGCCTCGTGCTGTTGTGTCTTCACAAGAAAATTTGGGTCCAAATAAGCAAGAGGATGAGAAAAATTTAACTTTCCGGTTTGCCCGACGGATTTTTAGTGAAGGCAAAGGGTTTGAATCGGAGGAAAGGATGATTACCTCTACAACATCATCAATGAGGCGTATGAAAAATGAACCAAGTGAGTCAAGTTCTACATCAAAATCTGAGTTACCCACGTCATCATCAACCGGTGGATCGGAGGATGCAGTGGTTCTCTTCCGGTTAGCTGGTCTTTTCACAGCCTTGGTCTTTTGGCGGGTTGGCTTTGCCGGTTTGTCTTGCGGAGTTTTCTTGTTCCAGAATGGATCATTGTCCTGTCAAAAATAATAACGTTTTCAGATATTTGGACAGAAGCAATCTCAGATATACATATGGTATGATTTTTACCGCTGGCGGTTTGTTGATGGCGCAAAAGGGAAGTAGGCCGGTTTGAGCACAAGTCTCTTCCGGTTCATTCAACATCTTTTTGACAGCTTCAGTAACTTCGTCGTCTGTCAGTTGGATATCAATGTGCCGCAGAACATACTTTGCATCACCTGTATACTCGCACATCAAACCGGGGCGTTGGCTTAAGGGCAGTATACTCCAAGAGATCCAGCAGCGAGCAAAATCAACTCCTGTCAGCCCGTTTGCCATGAAGGTCCTAAGCTTGGATAGTTGAGGAGCATATTTGAGTCTCTCCTTGGCAGTCAGCCTTTGAGGAAAAGGGTGTGTATTGCTCAGACGTTCCGGGCGGTAACCCGGCAGGGGATTTTCTTCAGAAGGAGAGGTGTCCTTGGAGTAAAACCATGTTTGGTTCCATTCTTTGGGGTGGCTGTGAAGATTGGCATGAGGGAAGGTCACTTCTTTCCTCTTTTGAATCACCATACCGCCCAGTTCTGTATTGGGTCCGTCTTTGAACTCTGTGCGACGGTTCAGGTGAAAGCAGTCCCTGAATAGCTCTACTGAAGGTTCCTCCTGAAGGTAATCCTCACTGAAGACTTGAAAGTGGCAGATATTGTTTATGGAGTTAGGGCCAATATCTTGTGGGTGCAGTTGAAAATTGGCTAAGACATCCTGGAAAAAACTTTGAACCGGGAGGGTTGAAGCCCCGGCTTAAATGATCAGCAAAAACAATGACTTCTCCTTCTTTGGGAGTAGGAGGACATTCTGTGCCAGGGACCCTCTAGTGAATGGCGTTTTTCTCGCTTAAAGCGCCCGTTTTGACCAAATTGTCCAACTGGTCCTTAGTCACTCGAGAAGGGGCCCACTTGCATTCATACGCTTGTTTGGCCATGGCAGGATCTACAATACAGTATTTGCCGGTTCAAGAATAAGTTGGACTGATCTACAATGATATATATTTGCTAAACCGGGGTCTGTTATCTACAAACCAGAGTTCAATAATATAGTAACGCCCTAGTAAAGGGTTGGCGGTTAAACAACGGGACTAATGGTATATACCGGATTGTCAATTTTTCTGTATAGTTAAACCGCTTTCCAAGCATCGAAGAGTCAAGATTACAGATGAGTAAGTGAATGAAAACAGGTTTCACAAGATTATGTTGTGGTTTTGGATCTGAGGCATGTCAGAAAAGGGAAATATATTCAAAACCTAAGAAGCAGTACCGGACCAATGAGCGAAGGTTCAGATAAAATCTACTAGTTTGAGATGCATAAATGGAAACATAGGCTAAAGGCTACCACTATACAGAGCAGATATTCAGGAGTTTATTAGGATTATCATATGAACAAACATCTCCATTGATGAACACCGAAGAACTTGGGAACCCTAGAACAGATCTGTGGCAGAAAGGGCAGAGAACTTACCGTAGCTGAGGAAGAAGCGGAAGAGCGTCGCAGTGTTCTGATGCGTTCAGGGTGATGCAGCGGCCAAGGTTGGAGCAGAGACGACGGTCGGCGGTCGATGGTGGCGGCGGAGCTCCAGAAGCTAAGCAGCGCAACACTACTAGAAAAAGGGCTATAGATGGGATTGACACTTATGGCGCACCACACAAGCGGTGCGCCATTAGTATATACTAATGGCGCACCACCTTCTGATACGCATTAGAGTTGAAACTACTAATGGCGCACCTGGCCCAAGGTGCGCCATTAGTATCAAATTTTTTTGAACTAGTGCTTTGTCCAAACATACTAATGGCGATCGAGACTCGAGGCGCCATTACTAGTTGTAACTAGTAATGGCGCACTGCCGGAAAGTGCGCCACTAATGTTGTTTTTATTATATTTTTATTCCTTTTTTGCAAAACTACTAATGGCGATTTGTCCACCGTGCGCCATTACTAGTTTAAATTAGTAATGGCGCACTATGGAACAAAGGCGCCATTAGTATGTTTTTTGCAAAACTACTAATGGCGCACCACCGGAAGGTGCGCCATTAGTAACTCGATTACTAATGGCGATTTAGAGTTGGTGCGCCATTAGTATGTAGCGACCGACCTCGACGGTCAAGCCTCGTGTATCTCATGCCATCCTCGGATCAAGATATCGGCACACACAAAGACATCAATGTATATATCAAAGTGCAATCACATGTATAAATAACGTAAAATGATATATACCTCATAATACTCAGCGGAAACAATCAAACGGGTGTGGAGTCCCATCAACGCCATCGGCAGGTTGAGTGTAGACCGTAACCATGTATCGTAACTCTTACTCGTCGAAGAAAATCCTGCAACATGATACGTTGCAGCGTGTGTAGGTCAATACATTGAATGTACCGCAAGATCACAACATGAATAAACAGATGGTAAAACTATACTATATGGAATTTGGCTTTGTGGCTCAGTATCTGAGTTTTGTTTGCGTAAAAGCTGATTTTAATTTCCCTACATCAAAGGAATAAATGAAGTCTGTGCTATGGAGTTTCCTATCATGACATGGTTCCGCCAACCGATGTCTCATAGCCCAAAATCATCATATGTTGCCCACAATTAAGTTATCATCCGTGTTGAGAGTTCGAGATAGATCCAAGTCCAGATGCTCAAATTGTCCGTAATCGGGACACGGCTAATCGATTAGGTTTTAACCCTCTGCAGAGGTTTGTACATTTTACCCGCAAGATTCGATCCTCTCTTTACGTTCTCGCACTTTGAGTGTTTGAGAACAAGATGACCAAACATGGTCTTCCAAAGAGTTCCTCGACCACTTGTCCGTACTCATCCCACCCTACCGTAGTTCTACATCTGCTAGTCTTGCCCCAGCCAGAGTCACAACTAAGGTCAACCAAGCCGAGCCCATAATGACTTGCGGTTGCGGGTAAGCTTCGGGCATGAAGTATTCTTCCGTCTCTTTGAGGCTGGGTGAAGCTTTCCGCAAGATGTCATGGCGCTTCTCCATGCATCCCGCCAACCACTGGTTTCTCCAGGTGCCCGTCAACCGTCCTTCACCCAAAGAGTGTGTATTGAATTCTGTCTCGAGTCTTGAAGTCTTGAGGCCTTGAAGATGCAGTCCTTGCAGATTCCATCATGGAGTTGTCGTCATTGACGAGAATCCTCCATTCTCACACCACTCCAGTACTCATACCAACCCCGTCTACTATAGCGTAGCATTAAATAAATAACGCCCGGGCTTGGTAGCGGGGTGATGGGTTCCTACCTCATGCATACTACTCAACTACAAGGATTCAATAACACTACTGAGGGGTGGTTGCAAAGGTGCCACTAAATGCAATAAAACATAGGTAAGAAAGCATGGTCAAAGTGAACTTGCCTTGTTGACGATCTTCGAAAACTAGGGATTCGTAGCAGCAAGCTTCGCACTCCGGAAAATTCTACCGAGGCAAACAATAACTATAATAAGCACATAGAATATGATCACATAAAACAATAGCATAGTAATATAACACACCAAAACAAACGAATCAAATCCCAAAGGAAAAACTCGAAGAAACCCAACTCAAAGTTTTCCTACTTCAAGCAACAACTAAAACTAGTTTTTACATAACAAAATTTTCTCAACATAACCTAACCATGGGCTTATGTTAACTTAACAGAAAATAATGCATTAATCAATTAGGAGCAAAAAGAATCAATTTAAAAGCTATAGTAAAACTCCTATTAGGCCTAATCGAATTTATATTAAGAAAAATAAAATAAAAGTTTTATTTATTATAAATAAAAGTTCATCCTATAAAGTTACAGAAACTATCCTAGAATAATCAATCACATGTGAAAAATAAATTTATTTACTAATTAAAATAATAGGAAAATAGTAGCTAGTTAATTAATTAGGATTAACAAGATTCTGCTTAAAACTATTTTTTATTAATCCTAAAATACCCAAATTAATTTCTATGGTTTGGCAATGACAAAACAAAGTTGGGACAAAAGAATCATATAAAAATAATTTTCCTAGCTCATGTTATAACAGATTTACTATTCTGACTAAAACTAAAATAAAGCAATTTTAATTAATTTTAACATAGCTAAATATATTTTCTACAGAAACTATAAAAAATTTGCAAAGCAACAAAAAAGAATCACCTAAAATATTAAACAAAATAAAAGATATGAATTTTTCAAAACAGGAACTGTTCATTAAAACAGAAAACGAAAATAAATGAAAAATGGCCTAATGGGCCTAAACTACGACCGAGCGTAAAATAAACTAAACGGGCCCTAGGGTTAAACTAGTCGGGCCGGGCTAAAAAATAAAACCCTAACTTAAAACTAACGGACTAAACCGGTCGAACCGGCGGTTTTTATAAACGCGACCCCTTGAAGTCTAATCTACACCGTAGATTGGGGATCGGACGGCGGGGAGATCTCGGTGACTCACCGGCGCCGGCGGGCGGGCGGCGGCGGTGGCGAGTGTGCCGACAGCTCCGGTCGTCCTGGGAGGTCGGTGGAGAGCTCGGCGGGTCTTGGGGCGACGAGGGGAGCTCTTGGTGGAGTCGGGGAGGTCGGGAGGGTGTAGGCGGCGGCGGCACGGAAATGGCGGTGAGGATGGCTCGGGCTCCGTGAGCTCGTGAGAGAGGAGGAAGGGCTCATGAGGGGTAAGGGGGAATGGGGTGCGGGGACCCGGCTTATATAGGCGGGGCCTCGGCCTTGGAACGGGGGCGATCGGGGGGGAGATCGACATCCGGATCCCACGGATCCGCGATCGGCGGTGGCGTGGCGTGGGGCGGGGTTGAAGAAGGGGTGGGGCCTACTGCGAGAGAGAGAGGGGTGCGGGCGGCGGGCGGCCCGCGCCAAGGGGCTTCAGGCGAGGGGTGAGGTGAGGCGGTCTGCCTGGCCTCACTGGTCTGGTTGGGCCGGCTCGATGGGCCTGGCTGGTGGGGGGCTTGTATTTGGGTGGGCAGGGGCTGGTGGCGCTAGGGGGGTTTCTATTTAAATTTTTTAAATAAAACAAAACAGAGATATCTTTTAAAATATAAATATTTTATATAGGGCATATATATACCAAAATGATCAGGGGAATATTCCCTATCATTTGAACATTTTTCCAAAGGCAAAATCCAAACTTTATAAAAATCCATTTTTTTCCAATATTCAAAATAAAACCCAAATTTGAATTCAAAACTTTTGGCATTGTTTCCTCTGATATTTTTGGAGTGTCATGTTTACTCCTCTCATACTTTTGATCAAGTTTTTATCAGGCATAGTTTTGAAATGAATTCCACTTGCCAAAATTTGAATTCAAATACCAAAACTCAAAATCTTCTGAAACTCCAAATGGCACTTTCAAATGACTTTCAATTTGATACTTTTTAACTTCCAACTCATATTTCCTATAATTGAAGAAGTCATTTTATCTTCCCTCATGAAAATCATTGAGTTGCATAAAGCTTTGAATTTGAAATATTCTCAAATGAAATTCAAATCTTTTCAAAACTCTTTTCAGTCCAATTGGAAGAAGTCATGTCATCTTCACTCTAGGTTTTGGTGTTGGAATGAATTTGAATTCCTTGAGATCCAAAAGGCAAAGGAGAAAGTTTTGGGAAAGTCATTTCATTCCCTCTCATTTAACTTTCAAAAGTTTCAAATTTCACTCAGTTTCGCTCAATCAATCAAACCAACAATCAGACAACAAGCATAGTTATTTATTTAATATAACATTCCAAAATTTAGAATTTTGGGATGTTACATAGTAAGTGGGCAGCAACAAGATATTTTGGACAGCCTCTCCTACCCACACTCACTTTCTCCCCACTTCATTCTCTCCACCTCCTCCTTGTCTCGGGTGCCTCCTCTTTTTCACCTCATTTCCACCATAGATTCATTCAAATTAAGTGGTTAAATTACATTGTTTTGATAGGTAAGTAAGGGGGGAAGCTATATTTATGCTGATGACGCAGATACTTCCAGTTGCAATCCGTGGGATCATGGACGCGCACGTCCGTGAAACGCTATTTGGCCTATGCAACTTTTTCGACGTCATCTCTCGGAAGTCGATTGGCGTGAGACAACTCAGAAGGCTACAGGAAGAGATCGTGGTGATACTATGCGAGCTTGAGATGTACTTC